>JAODFZ020029286.1:0-10147 GCA_027574845.2 Deinopsis erosa
TAATCAATATTTTGGGTAATTACTGGGAATCTAAATAATTAGCCGCAATACAGCCTATTTTCGGGCATCCACCTACATAAAAATGCTTGTTTTGGTGCCCCATATAACCCAGCCAAGTTTATCGCTATGTTTAAGAGACAGTCTGTATATGCAGATAACGATAAAATGCAACAATGCGAATGTTTTGATTATATCATAGTTGCAACAGCATAGTAAATCTAACCTGATTGAGCATCCTATTTAGTCGGTCCTATGTTGAGGTTTTATCTATGTCCATATAAAACAACAAACAAATATACATAAAAAGGAACTTTAAATGCATATCAATGCTTTGTTGCCAATTAAAAATGACGTGATAATGTTTCTGGTAAAAAATTACACAATGTTTTTGTGTGTTTCGTGTAGACGCTTAATTGCTAAATTTCTTTTGTTATATATTAGCAAGAGTTTTATGTTGACTTTTATAGATAAAATTTAATATTTTATTGGTTGTAATATTTCGCCTATAATAATAATACTTTTGTTAGACTATAAAATTATGAGTCTAGTTTCTAGTTATGGTGTTAGTTATAACCGTGAGCAATAAACAATATGTTTAATGTATAATTACTTTTATGATTAATCTTCGAACTTTCCCTAGGCATAATTATTAGATGAGAAATTTTGCTAATTTTAAGCTAAGGGTTTCTACCACTTTAATAACAACTATGTTTAACACAAAATATATAATTACTTAAAAAATAATAAATTATTTCACTATCAGTGCATATCCTGCAGGAAATTTTATACGTCGCACATTAATTAGAAGCGTTATTAATTAGAATAATTTGGTTGGCATTGAAAATTAGTAGTAAAAGAGGGAAAAAAAATGTTTTAGGTTGGATAGGTTGATATAGCCACGAGCGGTGAAAGAACATCGGATTTATCTTCATTTTTATTGTCAAGTTTATCGCTGGCTACGTAGCAAACTCGAGCCTTTCATATTCGGTGGGACATTTGTAACCGCAAAACCTTTTATCGGAATACACACTGACCGTTGTACACTCCACCGAGCAAGTATAAAACACATTTCGAGATCAAGCAAAGACATTTTTATTTAGTTTTATGCTCTATCTATATCACACGCCAAACGCTACATAAATAGTATTTCGATTTTTCGGTGAGAAATTTTCATAAAAAGACTGTATTAGATTTTGCACGTGAGTTATTGCCATTTCAAATCATATCGGTGCGACGTCTCTGCCATTCATAGAATTTCAAGTATTTCCTAGATTTGTTTAGAGTTTAGACACCCAATAGACCGTAAAGTTAAACATTTTGGAGACTTTACTGATAGTTGTTAATAAAGTTTTTTATTGCAATCGTAAATTTTTTGATAAATACGCGCGGTATTTTTGCCTTTCAGGCACATCCATATATTTTCTTTATACAATTATTACAATCATTTGAATTGGATAAAAGTTTAATATTCATATTTCTTTTTTATGTTATATCTTTTCAAACAAAGTAGAATACTATTTGAGATAATTTATGTATTAATATTGATTTATTGGTCATAAATATGAAATGAGTTTTGTATTGGCATTAAATTTAAACTCGCAAAAATTTATTATGTGATAAATCTTAAGATGTAGATCCACAAATTTTCAACTTGCATGTTAATCTTAAATGGTTTGGGTTTAACTTTGGTTGTTGTTCAGAAAGAGGGGTTTTGATAATTTGGTAGTATAATGTTGACGCACAGGGGCATTGTTTACATCCCTTTCGAGAAGTTACGTACGGAGAAATGACAACGGGAACTAACGGGAAGCGAGAATGATAAGGTATCAGTGATCAGGTCACGAATCTTCTAGCTTTACCACTTGCAGGTCAAGTGCTATATATAGGAAACTTGGACAATGCGATTTATTTATAAATTATTAATGAAATTTGTTACTGCTGCTGTGAAACAAAACAAAAAAAAGACAATACAAAAGCACTATCAAATAAAACCCCGAAAAAAAGGAAATAAATCGGTGCACGTGTTAGAGAAGTTTGATTATTTCTCAATTCTAAAAAGATTAATGTGTTTGTTTATAAATCCATCATGTGGAATGTATCATAGTTAATATCAATTTCAATAATTTCTGCTGCAGTTGACATAACGTGCTTTTGGAAAATTACAGAGAATATTAAATTCCATATTGGTTTAACACCACTTGATGCAGAAAACTCATCGATATCTGCGTGTGTGAATAACGTATGTATAGAATGAAAAGCTTAATAGTATAGGATAACGATTATAGTATTATTAAAAAAAACACTGAATGCATTAGTAAAATGCATATTCCTAATAATTGCTATTATTAATTTATAATACAATTAAAATATAATATTATTGTTCGCCACGTCGTTCCACCAAAAGGCTGGATCATGCAAAATTGAATAGTACACGTTCATATTCTACATTTCTCTATATGTGTGTATAGTTTGGAATAGTGTCAAATCAGCATTGAAATTATTCAGCATTTTGTTGTTGAAAAGTTAATGCAGTTTTAAATAAATAGCATGAGTTTGTAGACTTGCAGGTTACTTTTAAAATATATTTTGTTGTTTGTATTTATAACAAATTGCAACTTTATTTCTTTTCTTATTTTTAGCTAGTAAATATTTTATTATAATTTAGATTGCTTATTATTACTTGCATATAATAATATAGTTTAGTAAAGATAAACAAAGTGAAAAGTTTTCTTATTTTGATTATTTGATCTGTAGAAATTGTTCTAAAAGTCTTTCAAGTAAACGGAAATCAGTAGAATACGCGTCTAGCCTAAAGGTACTTGCAATATAAACAGTAATAAGGATGCAATGTTGTTTGTTTGAAACAAATGTCAGGAAATATGTGAATATGTGGCAGTAAGATGGAAAGAAGGATTGTTTTTACTTAAAACGCGATATTGACAATAGATGTGAGTGAGTGAGAAGGAGACAGAATGTTCGTTGTATGACAAATGATTTAGAATAGAAATATAAATGAAAGAAGGAAAGCAGGAGAAAATTGTAATCTTCAAATGTTACTAAAGAAAAGTTTTGGTTAGAAAAGTTTTGCATTAAAACGACGGACCTTAAGAAATGCAGAGTTTAATAATTACTTTTCCTAACCTAAACGTATATCCTCTTCCTTTTCTGATATTATACATCTTTTGCCTAAGGAATTTCAATTAAGTTGACACTTTGTATAACAATTTTCCAAACTTTATAAATATAATTTTGAAATGTCGATCATTAATAGAACGTACGCTATTTTTGGATAGAAAAATACGCGATGAGGAAAGTTAATTAAATGTATGTGAAAAATGAATATAGAAAGGACAAGACGAGGGGACGGCGGCTATAAAACCTTCACAAACGAACACACCATCCTTTGAATATTCATTTTACATAAATTTAACTGGGAATTAGGTGTTTTAAAAGTCTTACATCGTATTAAATCTAACAGAATTTTACCATCCAAACTCTTTTACAATTTCATTATTATTATTATTATTGTTACTCGCTTAAAAATTCATTCATTCCAAAAATATATTCATTCTATGAATTTAAAATAGAAAAACTAATATTTGTCACCTCAATAACATAAAAAGCGATTTTATGATATTATAAAAAAGTACTATAAACCGTTTATTTGTCAGAATAATTTGCATGATTTTTATTGATAATAATAATTCAAAAAAAGAAAAATGAAATAATAGTAAATAAAATTATTTACTGCGCTTGCGGGATTATTTATAAGATTCTTGAAAATGAGATTTGGAAGTTTTATTATATAAAACTAGTATAACTTAATAATCTAAAGTTTGAGAGTAATCAAGCATCGCATAATAGCTTTTTTCTTCTTAGATCAGGAAATGTCTATTATTGAGGCGTAACAGATGATAACGTCTAAGGAAAGTCTAGTTATATATCTTCGAACAAAAAAAAAACCTAAACGAAGAAAAGTTTCATTTTATATCATACCATACATCCTTTTCTTAAATTTATTAGCAGAAAGGTAACTGCACATTGTATTTCAAACTCTCTTTTACTAACTAAGCTTTACTTTTGACCATATCGTAACTTATTTCATTAAATTTCTAAAAATAATTTCATCTTGTGGATGAAAAAATCGAATTTATATAGAAATTATTGTATTCACTTAATGATACTTAATTAATTTCATCCGAGGAAAAAAATCAAAACAATTTTCCTCAATTAAGCTGAGAGAGAGAATATTGTAAATATAAATAGAATAAATGGAATAAATGGAATTATTTACTAATTAGCAATACGTTCTGTTGTTGTTATAATCAATTTATATGTATTCAATAATTTAATCTTGACTCAAACTGTTTTTAGCAGTAATAATATAAATTAAGTTATGTTTAATTTAGTTAGGACCTATATAGTAATATAAACTGGATGTAACATGAATTGAAGATGTGTTTAAAGCTAGTAACAGCATTATGTTGACGCTACCCGAGCCTTATGTTTACATGTTGTATGTCAGAGACCTAATACTCTTGCTTTACCTCTGTAAGAGAATATAAATTAATACCTCCTACATTAGCAAACATCCTTTTCTCGAACAATACTTTATTCTCTTGCAATATAATACTTTAATTATCTGATATTTAATATAATTCTGTTGTTAGTAGCGAAAAGAAATATAATAAAATCTCTATTCGTCGTACCGAACATATTATAGAGTGAAAAACAGATAAATAAGTTGAATAATAATAAGCGTTTCGTATATTTTTCGCTCTCACTCGACCCACATGTAAAAATTTGCAAGCATTTTATTAACGGCTCCACCGGACCGATCCACAAACCAATTTCAACAACAAAGCAATTCCTAAAATGAAATTGTACTTTTTACATACATATATACCTTAGCATCTTTTTCAATAATAAAACTCTTTGTTTCGTTTTAATACGTTATTTTATTATTACGTTTAATTCACACATTCAACAACCACCCCCCTACCACTCTATACATATACATATATAAATGGATGATAAATTATATGTAAAAATATTTATGAGTATGCTCTAAAAAACGGTAATCAATGCAAATACACCGTAGAGTAGAGCACAAGGATACATAACTAGAGGTTGTTGATGATGCATCGAGAGCGCAGTCACAAACAATTTTGATGCTGAAAGACTGCACCATGTTACAGTTGCTATAGTTAACACCATTCCCGTGTAGCCTCTGCGAATAAAATTACAATGTGCATCAGTAAAGAGGTTGTTCTTCCTTGCATTATTCACAAGAGTCGCTCCCACACATATGATGCGACTGTTTATACTCACTGTAGACTGAAAACCACATTTATGCCGGAAAGTACGACCATAGGCAGGATGCAATAACCTAGGACGGTAATAACTATGCTTAAAGTTACTCCTGACGTTGACATCAAGCTTAGTAGAGACCATATACACAAACAACCCATAACTCCTATGCCATAGATGTAGCTGAAATGTACTTTTCCCGACTAAAAATAGACGAAGAAGAGATTAAAGTTATTGCCAAAAACACATTTTATAATCCAAAAGTTTAGTTTCGTTTATATTCTGTTTATACATTTATAAAACTTTACAAATTTTAAACTTGCTATATAAAGGTATTTTGCAGTTTGTTTACTTTAACTATGTTCACTGTTGAAATGATTAAAATTCAATAAAACGAAGAGTTTTGTCATGCAATGATTTTAATATTAAATGTAAACTTGCTACATAATAAAATTGAACAAACAAATTTACAAATGCTTCTATCAATTTCTACTATGTTTACTCTCAAACAAAAAATGAGGCAAATAAACTCACCAGCAATAGACATCCACCAAAAATCAAACAGAAAACTAATGGACCAGCAAAATCCGTATCCAAACAAGCTGCCACTTCAGTGCTCCTAAATGGATTTAATACCGTCAATGTCTGAAATAATAAAAAGTTTTGTTTTTAAATTTAAATACAACAAATATTAAAAGACATCTAAATTATAATGCGGGAAGTTAATAAGCAAACTTTCAAACAGGTTGTTAATATTGTGTGAAAACTGTAATGGTATTGCAGCATTTCTGTAAAACATTTTCAACCCCAATAACAAGGGATGGATATCTTTTAGTGTTGTTACTAGTGGCGTATAGGTGGCGCTTGAGTATAGAAATTTATTTTCTCTTTAATTATTTATTTTGAAGTTGGGAATAGTGTAAAGAAGTTTTGTATTATGAATAAATTTATATACAGCACATATTTAACATAAATGTGTGATTAGAACGCATAAATAAAAGAAGGAAATGCTGTTGCAAAGAAATATATGAAATAAAGACGTCTTTTGCATTGTAATGTTATAGGGATTACCACAAAAGGCGTTTCCGTTCAAAGCACGTAGTGAACTCTTCCACAAAAAACTTGTGCTTAGGTCCAAAAAGAATATAGAAGCAACGAAGAAGAAAAAAGGAGCGAACTTTTATAGTCAGAATGCGCCAAACAAAACAGACAATTCACATGTCTGTCCAACTCTTCAAAAAGTAGAAAAGGAAAGAGGGACCAAATCGAATCCCGTTTTCTTCTTCGTCTAGCTGGAGGAGGGAGGTTATTGAAGGGCCTATGAGTTGTAGTATAGTAGGAGAAGAAGTGCTGAATACAACACCAGCTAGACTCCCTTGTTCACTCATTCTGTGACCGGAATTCGGAAAAGCTTTACTATTCAGAAGTACAAACAGCTAGGCAATAACATCGTGGTCAACCGAAATGAGCTACTTGCTTGGAATCATTCGGATACCGAATAATATCTCTGTCGTGAAACGCTCGCAAAAGATATAAAATATGTAACTCGTATAGAATACTAATACTGGCTCATATGTGTGTACGGCTTATATGAGGGCAGAAAATTGCGTGTTTAAACTTTTTTCACACACACACATACAATAAGAAAACTTATTCATAGAAACGAATATCCTTGCACGATAATACAACTTTTTCCACATACAAAAACAATCTTAATTTTCATAATTTAGCCACGAAAACGAATATTGTAGCTATAAAACGTAATATGTTTATAAAATCGTTTCATGTTCGCTATTTACTTTACACAATTATATCGGTCGCAATATTTATTCGCAGCTTATTAATGGCACGTTTTAATTAATTAAAATCAAGTTGGATGTATAGTGAAGATACATATTATGTGCTGCATAAGCAAACTGTTACCTATTACCATTTCAAAGCTCCGCACTGCAGCATATTTACATATCAATAATGGTTCACTCTATGTCGGGCTTAATAATCTCAATAATAAATGATTTTTAGTACAATAAAATGTTTATTTTGGTAAATAAATGGATTTCATTATAACAAAATCAATATTAATAAATTTACATTTATAATTGAATTTTCGTTTATTATTTTATATCATTTTTTTGTTTTGTTAAAGTAATTGTGAATGTGTACATGCTTCACTAAGCTAAGAAGATCAAAGCAATTTCTCATCGAAGCTGCACTAATCACAAAGCATCACATATTTTGTTTGAAAAGTTTATTGACGAAAAAATGGTTTAATAAAAAATTGGAATAATAATAATTAAATGGGAATTATTAAATTTGCATGTTAAATGCAAATTAGTAAACAACGATGCTGTTAATAAAACGTTTTCTTCATTAATATTTTTCATAAAAAAAAAGAAAAACTCACCTAACATGAACATTGATAACAAAAGCGTTATCGTAATTAATGAGCTCTTTAAAAAAATATTAAATTAAAGCTTGTATAATGCAACGACGGCGAACGCGCGCAAAAATAAGAAAACTTTAATTATTCCTATGCTATGCATTTCATTTTTAATTATAATAATTTATTACATTTATTTCAAGTTATTTGACATTTTATAATATTTTAAAAGGAAATTGCAGTTCCAAAGGTAATGTAAGAAGTTGAAGACAGAAAGGAAATTCAAGCTTGGCAAGAGAGAAAAAAATTAAGGAAATAGGAAATTGAATAGAGTATAATAATATAAATCATCAAAATTTACAATATTCAAATGAAAATATGTACGACGTCGACGACGACGAGAGTGAACGTTCAAATTCTTTTACAACTTTTTCGTACTTATTGTTTTGCATGTGTGTGTGTGTGTGTATGTGGTATTTTTTAATGTATGAAAATAAGTCGTAAAAAGAGGTCGCTAGTAAAACGGTTTATTACCAGAGTTAAAGATAAAATGTATAGAATATATAATATTCATATGCGACTTTATTGATATAAAGGATGTAACTCGAGCGTTCAAAATTGTATCCTGTTACCATATAATCCTATGCAGACATTTACACAAAAAGATATTAAACCTCTTTTTATATAAAAAAAACATTTACATTTTAAAATGCATATATACAAATAGTTAACGAAACTTTGCTTTCAACTTAAACAACAATTTCCCTTTTTTTCCCGTACTATTTACCACTGAGAACGTTTTAATATTTTAATTTTTAAAATGTTCTATGTATTTTTTAAAGAAACTCAACTGTTGTTTCTTTATGATTTAATTATTTTAACCATTGAATAATTTGATAACGAGCTCCCCAACAGTTGGTAAGGCCACCGTTTGCAATGTTTATCTTTCCTAACGTCTTGAACAAACTTGCAATTATGTCGCCTCAAACTTTTCGACAAAATAAAGAAAAACATTTTAAATATAACTTGAGGAGGAGAAAGGAAAAATGGCATTGTATGCTTAGAAAATATTGATTTGTTTACATAAAAAAATTCACTGTGTGTTAACATGCGGTAATTTATGGCGCAAGTTTAATTCTCCAGTCTGTAATACTAGAAGTAAAAGTTGTTGTGGTTAAAATCCCATAGGCATTGTTTTTCAGCGAGTTTTCACGTAAGTGTTGTAGTAGTATAACAAAAAAAAAAAAGGAAAGAAAAATAAAAAGAAAAACGTAGCATTGGCGTCACGTTCTCCATCTAGAAGACCATGGGTCGACCGAATTACCATTCGACGTTTATCCTCATTTAAGTAGAATGATACAAAGCGACTGAACTCATAAAATATAAAGACTTAAAGGTATTTATTTTCGAGAATGTTACGTGAACAGTAGAACGGTATCCCCTACGGCACTTTTATTACCTTTTCTCCCTTGCACCAGATTTTCCGAACGACCTGCTGCTGTGCTACTAAATTATTTCCAATGAATAAATGAAAACATAGGGTGTTGGAAATAACATTACTACATCATGTTTGGCACCATATTGAATTATTTATCATTATTACTTTTTAATTAATTCAATAATTTTTCTCATTCCCCTCATATTGCTTACCGAAAAAGAACATATATTTGCCTATAATTTCATATATAAGCTTTCAATTCAATCTGATTACAATTTTTCATATTTCTTATTACTTACTTACATATTATTAATATATGGAAATCTAAATTACTTTTAGTTAAAATTGAACTAACGATAAATATTTATCTCAAATAAAGTTTTGCAAAGTTAAATAAAAAGCACAGATGGATGTGGCGCGCACAAATCTCAATGGAAACTATAAATCAACGAAAAAAATTGCCGCTCTTTTTGCATTCATTGTTCCCAAAAAATAAACAAAAACTAAACTAAAAAAGAATAATCTTTTTTCCTAGTCAAACAATATAAATATGTTTTAATTAGCTAGAGAAGGAAACTACTTCCACGCAAATCAATCTTAGACTTCATGATTGGCTTGCACGAAAGCTTTTACAAAACCACTACATTCTAAAAACCAAGATGGATTAAAACCATCATTCTAATTAATTAATTCCACACATATAGGCAGTTTAATTATATTTTTCTCTGAGTATGAACAGAGAAATGAAAAAAGTGTGTCTAGACAGAAAAATTTCATATCAAAACATTTCAATTATTTAATTTTCCAAATAGATATCGCGTATAATCGTAATAAAAACATTTATAAAAATAACCTTTTGTTTTCTGTTTGTTTGTTTGTATAATTTGAATGAATGAGAGTAATTTTTTATGGCAAAATCATTTGTAGCGTAAAAATGTTTCATGTACACAGAATAGTTTTCATTTTATAGTTACATTTTAAGTAAAATTGGTTTGATACAGCTGTGTTAGCGTTGCCAG
>JAODFZ020029335.1:0-14058 GCA_027574845.2 Deinopsis erosa
AGTGATCTTAGGTGACTGACTGACGTTTAACAAAGTACAAATGTTTACTTAAAATAAAACAATTCAATAATTGCAATATTTGTTAAATTTTTTTGACAGATGGAATCAGGCGTGTTGCATTTATCGAATTTTTACTGTATATATCCACACTCACGTGAAGTTAGTCGCGATTCAAAAATGACCTATATCTGTCATCTGTCATATCTTTGTATGTCACCATGAAAGACCGAAATCTGTGAATGTCGATGTTCTCCGGTGAAAGTAAAGATTCACATAGTCACTTTGTGTATGTGCGAAATATTTGGATATATTCTTATACATTCGGACCACCACACATGTAAAGAATGGTATCCGGACAATATCCCCCCGCCCAATATTGTATATATGAACGTTAGTTTTTTTTGTGTTTTATAGGTGCGTAGCCATAGGTTAAATTTAGGTTAAATAAGTGCATACGTAACTGAGATTTGTGCAGGTATATGTGAGCGTTAGTGTCTTTTTACATATTTAATTTTATATTGTCCGGGGGATATTCACCGGTGAATGTCGACATTCACAGATTTTGGTGTTTCACAGTAACATATATAAAGCGCCAAACAATGTTATGTCCCGTCCTAGGACGGGTAACCTAACCGCTAGTTAAATTATAAAATTTATCAATTACGAAAAGTTCTAGAAAGACATCTGATTATGCTTAATATTTAATTTATTCAAAGTGATTACTTGCATTTTCTGCAAATAAAAAAAAAGCTTGGATATGGGATAGGGATTCGAACCTCCAACTGTCTAATCACAAAATTTAGTAGTTTAATCAACTGTGCCAGACTGTCGCGCGTGGATTTTAATAATAATGAAAAATTGCCCCAAGAAAAATAATAAAACAAAATGAATGATTCTTAATTCGTTAAGTTGAGTGCCTTCAATGAACATTTTGCATGTTTGCAAATGTCCTAAAGCAAATGTAAATAAAAATCTTATCTTTATCAAAATCTTTTAACAATACATTCTTATATAGATTTGAAATTCGGCGACATGGTGAGAATAAAATCGTTATTTAAATAGAAAACTTTTCTTTTATGCATGAATGGGATGCATGTTACATAAAAATCCGCTTAATAATTCTGCATAAAGGAAGCATTTTGTTGTCATTATTATTGAATTAAATAATTAATCAAATAATATATGAAGTGTCTATTATGGTGTATTTAGGTTTAAATAGGAAATAGAATAGGTAAATTAGGCAGAGTTAAGTTGAGTTTTGGGACATAGGGCGCACTAAAACCGCCAGCCCGAAACTATTAATTTCTAATACTCAAAACTATGAGGTCAAATATTTAATTGTGCGGCATGAGTTCTATTGTTTATATAATTTCCATAAACTTTCATTTAATTTAATTATGATATAAAAGAATTATAAGCAAAGCAAAATCCACACCCGTTACATTATAAAACATTTTTAATCTTTTATGTATAATAAAGCCAATTTTTATTAGCATTATCCATCCACTTCAAGAAAGAAAGTTTAGTGAAAAGTGTACAGCCGTAGCAGCAAGCTGGCTATATTAAGGAAAAGTAATTTGTAACTTTTCCTGTATTATATTATTTTGGAATATCTTTTACAAATTACGGCTATTATCTAGAAAATTATGGAAGTTAAATGTTAAATTATGTAAAATTAATAAAACTAATAACTAGTTTCATTCGCGTGTCCTCCAACTCCTCCATATTTTAGTTAAATCATAATCTAGCTGAGACTTCAATTAACATATTTTAAGCAATTTTTTGCATATCGTTCTAAATAACGCCTTATTTCTACCATTCTACAATTTACATTTTTTTATATTTTTTTATTACAGTCCTCCCAGACCACAAAAAGATATAATTCAACGCACTGACCTTTTCAAAACAAAAAAGATATATAAAACAACACACAAAAAAGAAGTAAACGAAGGAAAAGAAAGTAGCTCACATTTTAGGCACATACACGCACATAAATTCAAATGAATCTAAACAATTATTAATTATGTTAATAGAATACAAAAAAAAATACCACAAACATTAACCAAAAAGTATAATGAAGCACGCATAAATTATTATCATACAACTTAAATTTTTTTACTTATATTATATAAAGATTGATTGTTTTGATATCATATAAATATATCAAAACACAATATCATTTGTTTCATATTTAATATTTTGTATGATATGTGATGAGGATACAATCTTATAATAAATCACCTTTAAATGTTGATGTGGTATTAAATGTTTAATAACCGGACAAAGTTAAAATTTGGAATGAAAATAATAAACTCATGAAGGAAATTAGTTTGTTTGAAATATTTCATCCCCTAACTTGCACCCAGATTTCATTACCCCTGCTTGTTGAAATGTCCTGTCTTCATCTGAATCTCTCACCCTTAAGTGCAATATGAATAGTTTTCCTATGACAATAAAATTGAATATATATTCAGTTAATTGCGCTTATAATGTAAGGAATGTTATCATCGAATGATAATTAATTAAATAACAAAAATGTCGAATTATAAAATAATGCTATAGTTAGTTTATGTTTGTTTTTCGAATTGATTTATGATGAATTATCGTTCACATATTTATCTATAAAATAACAATTTCATCCTTTCCAAATCCATATCTCGCAAATAATTTGAAACAAGCCGACTGTCAATACAACCAGGTGATGGTAAACGAAAAATCGCTCAATGATAAATAAACATTTTATGCATGATTAATGTATTATCAAATAGTTATAAGTACAGTCATTTATCTATCTTATACCATCCTATCAAAAATTCTTTTCCCAGCAATTAAACGTTATATGCTTTTGATCTATCTATCCGATAATTACTAAGGGGATAGCTACGATGGATGATAATAATGATGATGACAATAATGAGACGCATAGAGGACGAGTTTTATCACGCACCAAATAATAATTGATTGTTCCCCGTCAAGCAAATACATGCATATTCTTGTTCTCGTTCTACCATTTGCGTAAATCACTTAATCATATATCACTCATTAGGCTTGTAATTAGTCATGGCAAAGAAAACTTATTTTAGATAGATATGATTGAGGTCGTTTTGGTTAAGTAATTATAAGTTTCAGTAATTTTATTCAATCAGAGCATTAAAACAGTCAACTAATCAGAAAGTAATGCATAAAAATCTTTATTAAATTAGGTTTTATGAAAATGTTCTCGTGTTCATTTAGGATCTGTGACAAATTCTTACTTCTAATATCTTCATATTCACATTTTAAAATACAAAGCGGTAATAATATGTAGCAACTCCACTAACAATTCTACGGGCTCGCAAAATATGTAAATTAAGATTTGTTTTTAGCGTACCAAATAACTTACGCTGACAAGACGAAGATTTTCAGACAGCCGTGTCTGGAATATAAATGCGCAGGTATTTTTAAATCCAATGTTTTGGAGTACAATCAGTGTTTTTTAGCCAGGGCACTTCTTTGTTTTTCTAAATGGTTGTTTTTGTAGGCGTTGAGTTTGTTTGAAATGATGTTCACTTTCGTAACAGTATTTTCTAGAAATAGATTGCATTTTTACCCCTCCAAATATGTCAACAGACGTTTGGTATTTATCTAGCTTTATGTTCGTACTTTTAACACATCCGCAACCAAAACATACTAATATATCAATAGGAAACCTAATAATGGCCGCGATAAGTAGAAATACCTGAAATTTTTAAATTATATTTCCTGTTGAAAGTTAAGTAGGATATAAAATTCATCATAGTACATAAAACTATCACATACAAACTAACTTTATTTCTATATTAAAAGGAGATTTAAATTTTATCACAAATAAGAAAGAAGATTTATATTTTTTTCTTTTCACATTTCCTTAAAAAAACCATATATATTTTTATATACAAACTAATTTAGTGTAGTTTTACGACTACACAATGAAAATTTGTTGCCGTTGTCATTTATTTCAATTTTCCTATCAATTCTGATTAAGTAACTCCTTACTTGATTAACTATAAGCATAAATAATCTAAGGATATTTGTTATTTAATGTCAATTCAATTCTTTGAACTACATAAATACAGAAAACAACGCCAATTTGTATCATCAAATAAATCAAACAAATTTTGTCCACTATACAAAATGAAAAAATGATAGAATCTGATTGCACTATACAAATAAAAGTTTCTTTTTGTTCAACAAAAGTTGGTATGGATATAAAAGTGTATCATAGAAACATTTTTTTCTTTTTGTCAGGAAGAGGGGAGAAACAGATCAATGAATAGAAAGATCCTTACATCTAGATACATGCATAAGGAAGGTCATCATCAGACATTTTCTATTCCAATTTTTCTCTGTAAAGTTGGATACAGGATGTAGTTATCCTGGACAAGGGTAGTTATGCACCACTTCATATACGGGAAGGACGTTGTGAAAACGCCTAAAACCTTTTGAAAGCCTTTCAGCATTAACAGATAGTATTGTGTGAGCTTTAAGCTTCTTTTTTTAAAACACGTTTACGTTGCTACAAGTACGTTCACACTCGTACCACTATTAATCCTAATAAGGACCTTCAATGAGCCAACAGCCCAATATAGCTGTACTCTAACATGAACTGAATTAACTTGCAAAATACTTCTTCCACGTTAGTTTAAATTGAAACCAAATCTAATGGTATATTCCTTTAAAATACTCAACTTTATGTTAATGAAACAGAATTATAGTCTCAACAGTAATCTCTGATCTTTAATTATTATCAAAATTATTTTGCTTTATCTACATACATATATTTAAAAAGTTTTACTACTCAGTTTTTTTTATATATTGTTTTACATAAAATAAGATTTTACAATCACTTTTATTGTTGACAATTTTTAGGCATGGCAATTTAATTTTGAATAGCTGCTATAAAATTAGGCGCACGCTATAAAAGTAAGGATTCCAACAATATGTTGATTTAGACATATATTTTTTTATGCCAAAGAAAATGGTTTTTATAAACCAAAGCACAATTTACTACATAGAAACATACGTTACATAATTAATTACTTGTATATATTAGCAAAGAAACGCTCACAAAATCCCTAACCAAATAAATAAACAATTTTTTAAATCCTTGTGCAATCAAAAGAAATTAATAAAAAACATAAATGTAATAAAAAATACACTTTTTATAATTCTTTGTTGCTTTATATATATTTTTTTGAAACTTCGCTTGGTTATTCAGTGTGGTTTTTATTCATTTTGTTTGAGAACCACATTTTTATGTAGCTGAATTGCAAACTTTCTAATTACAAGCTTTAGTTTTTTTTTTCCAATTTGTGACAGGAACATATATGTACATATGTATGTTAGTGTTTGATCCAAAACTTTAAAAGTAAATAAACCACTAAATAGAAACAAATTAATGTGTAGTGTAGTGAACATGTTGAAATAAAACAATTATTTATAATCAAGAAGAATATTGCAAATCAAAAGATACAAAAGACTAAAGGATGAAATGAAAGTAGGATGCTAATCATTAAAATATATTGCAAATCAAAAGATACAGGATGAAATGAAAGTAGGATGCTAATCATTAAAATAATTGTATATTTTTATATGAAAATCTATAAAGATGAACATTTTTCTTTATTATATAAATAACAGATAATTAGCTCAGTTTTTAACATGTAAAGTTTGAACCTGTCCATGATAATTCTGAACTTGCTCCGACTTGTTTTTGTTCCGTCTAACAAGACATTTACAAAATTAGTACATAAGTAATTAGTTTCAGTTCATTTAGATTTAAAATAAGTATATTTTCAGCGGTTTGTAGATATATTACTTATATAAATAACACTTCTGTGACAAAAGTGTGGTTTAAGTCTATTTATAAAAGAAGATAATGAATCGTAGAGAAAACAGATGTTTTAACAAGTTAACCTTAACGTTTCAGATATTTACGTTTTTTAAACATAATTAATTTTATTCAATACTAAATAAGAATGCTTGATGCTAAAAAGAAGTTAATGGCGCATCCAGACACAGTTATTTATTGCCACAAACGTTTTATAAACATTTTTAATGTTGTACCACTATAAAACCTTTAACTTTTCATAAAATAAAAAATATATATAGAAAATCTTAGTAGCTTACTTCATAATATTAGAGTAATCTTAATTTATTTTCTGACATGAAACATTTTACTTTATTAACAATCTCTTACACTGCACATTTTTATTGATAAAGCACGAAATAAGAAATAACGTAATGGCATAATTATTCTACTTCTAGAATGTTTCTTAAATGTACCCTGAAAGACCACTCTGTATATTTGAGTAAATATTAATTATTTTATTTATAGCAACAACAATGTTGTATAATCGTATTGGCATTTGTTTTCCACCTACATTAAAACTCTATGCAAAACAACATTCAAGATACAATTTGTATTGCAGTAAAGTTTATGTGCTTTCCATGTAAAAGTAGTTTTATAACACACCCTGAAACAATTAGGATCTACACTCATACATTCAACGATAATAAACTGCTAAACTCTTTGAATATCAAACAATTTCCATTTCTAAATGGTATACAATTCTCATAACATCTTGTTCCTCAGAATTTTCTATTATTTATATAGACGTACCCATGTTTTTAGTTAAACAGGAAATTAAGAGTTTAATTTTATATTGATAAATGAAATAGAGTTTTTAATAGATCGTTTAGCGATCCAGATAGCTTTAATAACAAAAATAAAAATATCTTCATTAAAAATGGAATTTAACGAAAGCTTTTTTCAATGTGTTTTTTTCTTTCTTTATTATTATTACAAATAAGCATTTTCTATTTATAATCTAGAATAAAATGAAATATATACTAATTAATAAGTTAATTAATTCGCAAAAAGCTTAAGAGATAATTGTATGTTATTTTTAATTCTTATATAAATATGTACGTATAGCATATAAAAATATAAATTGCCATACCATTTTTCTAAATTGAAAATAAAAAAAAAACTAATTAATGGAAGTGCAGGCAACAAACTTCATATATTTTTAAATTCTACTTAGCTTCTCTCATTATTTTCTACTAAGCGAAATTACTTAAACATTGCTGTATTAATTTCGGTGCTTAAAACAAAAGAAAAATGCATTTTTTATTTCTTATTTTGAGCAGCATCAAAATATGAAATCTCTATCAAGGAATTGCGATTTGTATGATCAGTTAAATAAATGTTTACGATTTTCAAGAGTAGGTGGAAAGTAAACAAATAAAATTTTATTAAACAAAAAATCGTGGTTGTTTTGTTAATAGAAATATCTATAGAATTACTTAAACTAAGAAAAGGCGCTTGCTATGCTGAGAATTTAAATTAGTTTGATAAAAAGCAGTTGGTATTTATATTTAGATGTTGTCTTGGTTGCACTACATTAGAATTAAATTAAAATTAAAGTTGACATTTTGTTGATAAAAGTATAATTAATTATAAGATTGCATTTGTATGTTAGTTTTTCTTTAAATCTAATTATTTTATATAAAATTGTTAATTACATTATGTAATGCGATGGAACTAGCAGTTTTTCAGTTTAATTGTGAAATGTGCAGTTAATATATTTTTATTTAAAAAGTTTATCAAAACATAATAAATAATTAATGGGAATAGTTTACCTTATTTATAAAATAAATTTTAATTACTACTATTTTCTATGCTATTTATAAAAATGGTTTTCACATTTCACTATAATATATTATGAAACCATTAGTCATATTTAAATAAGTAAGTGCATTATAATTTTAAAGTCAATTAATTTAAAAAGCATTAATAAAAATATAGAAATAGAAATCAATGGTAAATATTTAGCTAAACATAATAACTTAGAAATTTTATAAAATATGAAAAGTTTATTAAGACAATCTGTGTTCTTAGGAACATTTGAGTTTTAAGTTGTAGCCCTGAAGCAAAAATAAATGCAAAATAAAATTGGAATCTCAAGGAGAAAATTAAACTTTGGTCTTTGGTATATTATTTTTCTTGTTGTTGTTGTTGTTGTTGTTGTTGTTGTTGTTGTTATTTAGGAAATAGAGTTAAACATATAAATGTAGTTGCTGAATTAAATATTTTCAATTGAGGCAATTATTATTCCAAACCGCAACAATTGTGTCAATAATTAACTTAAATGCAATCAACCCTTTCGTCCTTCAAGACTTTGATACTTTGAACTAAAGTTGTTAAACTTTCCTGTTTGGTCAACTTTGGCAATTATTTCAAAATACTTCTTATTAGTAAATTAAGTTTTATCAAAATTTAATAACAATTTAACTGTAATCTATTGCATCCTTTAATTGAGTTTGTTTCTAATAAGTAAAACCATGCTCGTAAATTACAGCTGACCAATTTGACCTAATAGTATGGACAGAATGCTTTTATTTTGTTTCACTTCCCTAATGATGATGAAAAGTCAAACTATATACATAAATAGTTGAGTTTGGCAACTTAATGTTCTATTCAGATGCAATTAAACTTCTTAATGACACAATAATAATTTTGTTTTAAAATAAATTTTACGTAAAAAGCTAAACAATTAACAAATTATATCTGTTTTAATTAGTTTCTTTGTATAGTTAGTATTGGATTTTAAAGATAACAAAATTTAAAAAATACATCTGGAATTGTTTCCTTTGTTTTCCACATTTAGAATACAATATACCACTAGACAGATAAAAATAACATTTACAAAAAAAGAAACTCAAATAGTATAATTGAAACTTTTAACACAACCAACGTATTTCCCATTTTCATTTCCAAGTTATCATTTGCTCTTTTTTTTTCTACCTACATCTACATAAATGATTATGCAACAAAAAAACTACACGACCAATAATATTATTAAAAAAAAGAGAGGAAAACAGCAGAAAATTCAATTTGCAAAAATGAAAATTTAATTAAGGAAAAAATTAAGTTATAAACATATAGCATTAAAACGCAATTAAAGATAAAATAAGATTACATACAATTATAGTCAGATTTTCGCAGGCAAAATTAAATTTCTTGCAAAACTTTACTTATTTTATGAGTTAAAGAACAGTACCTTGTCTCATAATTTAAAATTAACTAAAACTACACGATAATTATCTAATTTTCAGACAAAATGATTTTATACTCGAGATTATTATCTATTTTTATACCTGTATATAAAAATAATGAATTGCACAAGTTAAGTGTCTCATGGGTTATTATTAATGATACACTTTCATGCAACATATCCATGAGAATTACCCATGACACTTTTACGTTTTGGAAATTGCATGCAAACCGAATGCAACATTAATTACTTAGAAACAAAAAAACTAAAAGAACATAACTTTATATAATTATGCTCAAGTTTAAATCTCAACAATTTTTAATGTTATAGTTATAATCTCTACACACAACAACTAAACTAAATATTTGCTAAAGTTTTCCAAAACAAAAACAAAACACGTTGTTGTAGGAAAAAACATTGAAATAGTAACATCTTTTAGTTCTCACAACAAGATTATTTTTGCTATAATAAATTGTTTATTTTTTTGTGTGCTCAATGTATTGTTCATTGTGAGACAACATTATCTATAGATATCTAAAACTGCTGTCATAAACATAAATATAGTTTGAGAAAGTAGTTTTACTAGACATGTAGTTTCAGTTAAAGTGAATTTCTATATAATAGGATGAGGTACACATAATGATACATGATGTATGCGTCGCGGCGCCTCAGTTCAGTTAGTACGAGACTAAACTATAGACAACAACACATTGTTGTTTACAAGCAACACATAAATCCGTTACAAGCATTCAAGTTGGCATTATACGTAAAATTATAACCATCACAATCCAAGCAATCTAATGCAAAGTGAAAACAAACAGATATACACTTTTAAACCAATTAGGGATTATCACGTTATCCATGAAATAATTTACAAGTTAATATTTCAAACTATGATGCAAATAAAATTAGTTTCTTTCCTGAAAATACGTAACTCTTAATTTTCCTCTTATTTTTTGATTGGTCCTTCTTAATCTATACGCATTACTTGCGACTAAAACCTATGAGGGTACAAATATCTTTGATGTGCTGAAACTGAAACTGAAATGAAACAAGCTGTTATCATGCATATTTTTGCAGGGGGAAACAAATTTGCTTTCTCCATTGAATACTAATGTACATTTATACTGTATATTTCTACATCCAAATGAGTAAAGTAAGTTTATAAAATATTATAGTTCTTCTCTTGGTCGTATAACATCTTTGAATGACACTGTATATAAAGACATTAAAGACGACTAAGTAATAAAAGAGAATTTTTATAAGCAGTTGGTCCAGAACGAAATAGGTTTTTAAAGCACGTGTAGGAAGTGCAATAATAATATGTTTAAAAGCATGTGGGGTTTTGGTATAAAAGAAAATGAGAGATGCATGTGTGAGGGTGGAATAATGGACGCTTATGTACTTAAAGCAATTATCTGATGATTCATAGTTGAGTTTCAAACCGCCCATAAATGCTCCTTGATTTATACACTAGGTGCTGAATTTATCTACTTGCCAGTTTGCAATTCAAATGATTAATACCCTTCCAATTACTAAAGCTCCTTAGTTTCTTGTTGCTTTACGTTAACTTAACGTTTAAGCGTACACAGAAGTGAAAATTTATTCATTTTAACATCGTAGGTAAATATTATTTAGAAAGTTAACAATTCGTCGCGTTTTCAACAAGATAGTAAAGAATTTTCAACTTTCAGTCCAGTCGTTATGAATAATGTAATAATATGCATGTATAAAAGTTACGTAATATTCTACTTCATAAAGCACTTTAATACATATTAATTGGGCATTTTATAATGAGCATTTAATGAGAAATTGTCTACATCTTGCTATATATTAAAAGTAACTCGCTGCTGGTACTGATGCTGGTGCAAGTGCTGTTACTTCCGTGTTATACTTGCTTAATAAACGCCTTCCTTAATTAATTTCATTACACGATGTACGTCTTATGATAAAAATTCAATATGAAAATTAGCTTTTCTTATAATCATTACTTATAATTAAATAGTACGCATGAGTCGACATAGAAAAGAATATACGCATTTCTTATTTGAAGATTAAGTAGGTGGACAGATCTCTCCTGTTTAGAGTTCTATTTACTTTAGAATCAGAACCATGAATCTAATGCTGTCATGCATAAGGGTATCTCATATTTTAGCATTAGGTTAAGCGCATAATATACAGAATAGACCATACCGCAGCAGGATAACTAACAAAGAAGAGTTAAACTAAAATTTTTAAACTTTTAATTACAATAAATGCGATTAAAACATGACAAGAAAAGTGATAAAACAAGTAACATAGTTAGGGCTCCAATTTTCCATTAAATTGTTATTCTTTAACATAATATTTTAACTTTTAATTATACCCAATATAAATATACATATACATACATATATTAAGTTTATTTTTGCATAAACTTATTTTTGTATTCATTTTATTACTTAATATCATAATCGCTTCAGCATCTTTCTCGTTAGTATTTTGTTTTTTGTAACAACACACGCACGTCACATCTTTCAGGAACAGGAGTAGTAGGGAGTAGTAGCAGGAGCAGGAACTTGCTGGGAAACGGGAACGTGGCTGTATATATCAAAAACATTACTCAGGCTTGTCTAGAATTTCAATTTATGGAAAATTAATACGTCGTGATAAGGAAACACGTCTTTATCTATGTATATATTTATTTATGATCGCGTATTATGAAAGGAATTACTTACGCGCTTTATTTTAATTAAAATCAAATATAAAAAATTGGTTAGTGTAATAAAGGAAAGGTATTTAGGGTCAGAAGGTAATAGGTATCGTGCTACCCCTGTCAAAACACTTAGTGGATAATCCTGTTTGGATTATTTATATGCGTCGGTCTGCACTTTAAATTGCTCTAAACTTTTAAGAGCATCTGGCGAAGGCGTCATTCTTCAATTTTTCACTTACATCTACCCTTTGTTCATCGTTCATATTTTATGCCAAATATATTTTACTTTCGTCAGCATTCATTTCAGTTTTATTTTTGCGCACAGGTTTTTTTTTGACCCTCGGCATAAAATATAGATTTGTACTTGATAAAAATCGAAAGTATAGAGAATATAAAGAGGTTTCGATTTCAGCTCGAGTTGAAGTACAGACAATAAATATAGAAAAATAGAAGTGACTGGCACGTGCTTGGGCATTCCCATTTCAAAGATCCTAGTACCATTCAAAACGCGTCACATAAAACTGAAATGAAGCCATCGGAACGATCACTTTCTTGCACTCTTTCATTGCAAACGTAATAATGAGATAATGGTTTTATATGCGGTCAAGTTGGAATGCTTAATGAAGTGGAGAGTTAAAATTGTCCGCGCACAAACGACCTCATTTGTCATGAATATATCGAGATAAAATAAATAGAAAAAAATCAATTTGCTACAATCAATTTACGGATTGCAAGTTAAAGAAATTTAAATCATTTTTTGCGAATAATTTTATAGAATATGGTCCATTGTTGGCCTTATATCATCATTTTACGATGTGCAAAACTGTGATAGATGAATCTCTATAGAGTCACATCCACCATATTACCTTATATTTTCTCTATAATGACGGGAACACGATGTATCGCATGTGTTTATGGTTTGAAGGCTATCTAGGGAGTAGCACACATTAATATTATTCTATATTTACATATTTTTGTTACAAGTAAACGTTACCTGGCATTTAAATAGGAATAGTATTGTGGAATGGAATGTAGAATATTTCTTAACCGGAATGGCAATTGATATTATCAAAGTTAGTTGGTTTGGAATTATGCAATACCATTCTCACCTAGTTTCGGTAAAAGTTTGATGGTTTTCCTACTCTAGTAATACTAAACATAGTATTAAGCATCATGTATTTGGCTGAGATAAATAGACTTCCAAGTTAATGTTTAATGGCGCCAACAAGTTATATGTTCAGGACGTCATTAACGAGTGCTAGGGTTGAGGGTCGTCTGCTAGTCTAAGCAAAGCTCTTTTAGGGCTAACAAACAAGAGCCTAGGGACATATTTGGGTGGACAATAACGATGTTTTTCTTTCTGTTGATCAACTCGAAACTACTCTATCGACCCAAAAGTACCAGGTGCAGATGTAAGGATACATAATTTCCTTTAATGCAGCTAATCTTTCACTAGTCTCCTTGAAGCAGCAATGTCACAACTTTTAAAAAAATATCTTTTCTTTATTTTCTACATTCCAATACCACCTAACGCCACTGCTGTGGATAAACCTTTGCTACTGCTACTGGCAATATAGATTATAAAGTCGTTTGAGCAATGATTTATGTAATATGTATTTAATGTCACATGATTCGCGTATGCTCAAGAGTAAAGCCAAACAATACATACAGAGTATGTATGAAGTATGAAGGGAAAGGTATAATACGATCGTTTTCCACTAGATTAATAACTTTCAGACTATCTAGATACTATCTTAATAAAGTCACACTGAGGTGGTAAAATTTAAAATATATACGCGATCACCACAATATTACCTCGTTGGATACGAGGAAATTAGAACACACATTTTATTAAGGTGAAGTGGGGTAAGCGCGACCTAGTTTTTACTAAGTTTGACTTTCAACCCATATATCTTTAATTTGTTTCATAATACTTTAACAGTTATTGAAATTAACGAATAATTGGGTTAATACGCTTTAATTAACATTGACAAAAACGATTTCACTTGCATATTTTATTTTTTTAAGAAAATTGTAAAAAATCCAAGGACTGTGCATTTGCCCCGAAAATGGGGCAAGTGTGAAATCGACTATTTAAACCGATTTGAAACCTTATATCATATGCTACTAGGCAATACCATAACTATTGATATTTTTACTATAAAATCCTTTTTACCGCATTCAAATATCTTGTTTCGTTTTGGAGTAAAGCAAATTCTTCTTAAGAGGGGCGTCTAGTTCTTACAAAATGTTAGTGCCTTCATGGTTTTATAGACATTATCAAAA
>JAODFZ020029446.1:0-15853 GCA_027574845.2 Deinopsis erosa
TTTTTAGATATGGATTTCTTAATAAATTTGTTGGCAAATCATTTAAAACTATTAACGCTTAAAGAGTGCAAAAATTATTAAAAATTGTTTGTATTTTTCTAATATAAAGTCAAATGTCTTTTTTTTTTGTATTTCTATTAGTTTTGCATCAAATTTTGTGAGAAATTCATAAGAAAACTGAAAATTCCCATTTGTTGCATACTTAATGGGACACATATACAGAGTGTCTCTTGTATATGAATTTCTCAGTGAATTTGATG
Source organism: Deinopsis erosa (assembly GCA_027574845.2). Taxonomy (NCBI): domain Eukaryota; kingdom Metazoa; phylum Arthropoda; class Insecta; order Coleoptera; family Staphylinidae; genus Deinopsis; species Deinopsis erosa. Next base: position 261 of record JAODFZ020029446.1, read on the forward strand.
ATAAATTATTTGAAAGTAATAAAAAACACAAATCATATAAAAAAGATAAAAACAATTAATGCTTAAAAATTAAAAAAATTGTTTATATTTCTTTCATATAAAGTCAAATAACATTTGTTTTATATTTTTTATTAGTTTTAGATGATGTATTAACCAATTTTCGGAGAAATTCATAAGAAAACTAAAAATTCCGATTTGTTGCATACTTAATGGGACACATATACAGAGTGTCTCTTCTATATGAATTTCTCATAAAATTTGATGATAAATTATTTAAAAGTAATAAAAAACAAACCATATAAGAAATATAGAAATAATTAACGCTTAAAAAGAGCAAACATTATTAGAAATTGTTTATATTTCTCTCTAATATAAAGTCAAATGTTATTTGTTTTGTATTTTTTTATTAGTTTTGCATCAAATTTTGTGAGAAATTCATAAGAAAACTGAAAATTCGCATTTGTTGCATACTTAAAGGGACACATATACAGGGTATCCCTTATCTCTTAATTTCTATAAATATATATGAATTTTGCATAAAATTTAATGATAAAACATTTAAAAGTAACAAAAAACAAAACCTATAAGAAAAATAGAAACAATTAAGGCTTAAAAGTGCAAAAATTTATAGAAATTCTTTATATTTCTCTCTAATATAAAGTCAAATGTCATTTGTTTTATATTTTTTATTAGCTTTGCAAGATGCACCATCAAATTTTATAAGAAATTCATAAGAAAACTGAAAACTGAAAATTTCAATTTGTTGCATACTTAATGGGACACATATACAGAGTGTCTCTTCTATATAAATTTTTCAGTGAATTTGATGATAAATTATTTAAAACTAAAAAAAACACAAATTATATAAAAAAGATAGAAACAATTAAGACTTAAAAAGTACAAAAATTGTTTATATTTCTTTAATATAAAGTCAAATATCATTTGTTTTATAATTTTTATTAGTTTTAGATGATGTATTAACCAATTTTCGGAGAAATTCACAAGAAAACTAAAAATTCCCATTTGTTGCATACTTAATGGGACACATATACAGGGTGTCCCTTATCTCTTAATTTCTTCTATAAATACATTTTTTTTTAGCATAATTATGCTTTAGAGAATAAAGTGAAACATTTACTAAACAGGGACACACTATACAGTCCCATTTAGTATGCAACAAATAGGAATCATTTTTGTTATCGATTTCTCAGCGAATTTGTTGATAAATCATTTAAAATTAATAAAAAACAAATCACATACAACTAAAAAGAAGGGAATTAAAAAATATTTTACAACAAAACCGTTTCTAACCTAATTTAAAAGGTGGAAAATGTTTTTTTTTTGTGTATAATACAGAAAGATTTTTCTTATTTTCTTCTAATTCGTCTTAAATTGTGTATTGTGATATGACCTCGATGATATTTTATTGATTATTACATGACTTGCTTCTTTTATTGCCGTTACTAACAAAACTACTTAAGGATTAATAGAAAAAAGAGACTTACATTGCGCTAATACATATCTTGTTTCTCTTAATTGATTAATTAATTAACTGGAAAATCACACACACGCACATACACACAGCAGCACTCTCTTATGTCACACGCGCACCTTCACCTTACGTATGTATGATTCACTAAACTACTAAATCACCATTGGAATGCCTGCAGGGTAAACGAAAACTGATAAGAAATTCGTTTCGTATTTACATCAAAACATTAAACATAAAACGCACTGATTCAACACCCCGATTTTTCTCTCAATAGATTCAACAACAACAACAAAATTTGTAATCGAAATCGAATTTACTATTATTATTATTACACAATCATTAGTGGTAATTAAGACGCACTGTCACACTATGTTGTACGTGTGTGAAGAAAACGTAAAATATTCATCATCATGAAATCATTTATTGATAAACACAAATTTCTTGTTTGTTTCTTCAATGTAATAAGGAAATTAATTTAAGAATTGTGCGTATTATATAATATGATATGAAACGAAAGAAGTGAACATCAATAACATCTATATGTCTTTTTTGCCTTTTTTTTCATTTTGGTGATTCATATAATAAACAATGATATAAACTATATATATATAGATATAGAAATGAAGAAAATGTAACATATACACTCTAATTCGTTCTCATTGGATGCTGAAAATTTCATATTTTTAGTTAGTACAAGTGATGCCATCAATTGTGCCCCCTATTGTATTGTTGTATATAGAAAAAAGCGAATTGTATATGTATAGAGCTAGACATTCAACTATATAGTATGTAGCACTTTTCATTTAGAAAAAATGTTGAGCTTTAAGCTATCAAATGATTGTGTCACATTGAATTAAACATTTATATAATAAAATATATTTATCACACATCAATGCTCTCTCTTTTTTCATTTATGTTGAGCATTTTGGTAGCCAATTTGGTTGCATTTTATGCACTCCAACACTACTAACCTACATATTCGCTACTATAGATCTTCAAAAATAAGAGAAACTACAATTAAAAAACATTAATTTAAAGCGATTCTGGAATGTAAATGTGTGCCCTCTCTATCTATCTATCTATACGTTGAAATGTAATCGAAAATTTTCAAGATTTTATTGTTGTTTTTAGAACATTTTCTTTCTAGGTTATATTTTGTACGTAATTTTTACGATAAAGGCAGCATGTCACTTATTTAAGTATACTCTAAGAACGCGCATGTCGTTTTCTTTTTTATATACGCACAAACACACTATTTGGCACATTATATACATACGTACGAAAAAATAGGAGAGGATTTTGTTTAATTTTAATTACCCTCGCGTATACCCTCACTGTGCATCGTCTTCCCAGCTATCTTCAGCATCGCCTTACTCTCCGCATTCCCATCCAATACGCTCATACCGGTGCCGCTGATGCAACGTTCGCCGCGTTCCTGCATCGTCGGCGGCGGTTGTCCCAAACCCCACACCTCCAAATGGCGATACTCAAACTGCTTCGTATGCGACATCTGAAAGTACTCCTTGTACGTGGTGCACGATTCGCTTGTATGTCCGCCGCCGTAATTCTCATCCAGCCATAAGCCGCAATAGCCGTGCTGGCCACCCATCGCCTAAAAAAGAAAGAAAACACTTTTACGGTGTACTGACGCCATAATGACAAATATGTAGTAGACGCCATCTTGTTGATTCGTTGCGCATCTGAATTGTTTCTCTAATGTTAGGCAACCAAATGTGCATGTATACATACCAAACCGTTTGGCATAGTCTGCTGATGCAAATTCAAGTATTGAAAATGTTGATTGTAGCCGGTGGATTCAAAGGCGCGCATTCGTGGCGATAGCGTGAATAGGAAACTGCTCGTATCGCCATAGAATGTGGGCGATAGTAACCAATTGCTAGGCGCAAATCCACCAAACACGTAACCATTCTTATCTTCCAGGATGAGCACAGAAGGACCCTGATTGACAATTCTACCTGTAAATACATACACATTTTTATACATTCAGCGCCTTGATTAATTCTAATTAATTACCTATAAGCGTTGAGAATGATTCGCCATGTATTTCGGATGAGAACAAAAAACGCCACTCCAATTGATACTGTTGCGGCAGCTGTGCATTAATGAAGACAATCTGATTGAAATCGAGCAGGCTGGGATAAGATGGTATGAGATCTAAGCCGCGACAGAACGGCACCAACGATTTCTCCGCATCGCCGCTGGATGGCGTTGCCTCCTCGCATTGGTAGTGATGCGCCGTATTACCACCCCCGCCGCACGCACATTTCTCCGCTATTAAACTCACAGCCACCTTCTCCCTATGCGATATTTTATATAAATGCGTAAATACGTAGATTAGCAGCTGGCCGAACACGGTCGAACCTTGCAGCCATAATTCCAATGCGCGTTTCGTCACATGCTCACCGGTCGCCAGTTCGTGTATTAAACTTTCAGCCAGTTTTTGTACATTTTGTGGATATATAGAGCAACCTTTTACATTCCAACTGCGAAATTGCTTTGAATTGCCTAGTTTCTGTATTTTCATGAAGGAGGAAACGATACTTTCCACGTACTGTAAAAGATGTGAAAAAAGGTCAGGAAATTATTTCGAATACGCTCCTGTCTACATGTCAAATTATGCAACCCTACATACACGTATTGTTTATGCAAGGCAGCCTACCATATGATGTCAAATATGAAACGTCAAAAAATATGAAATTAAAATGCAAATTCTAACTAAATTATAGCCGTCTAGTGAATATAGAAACATTATTCCTAAATAAAATAAAATTGCTACGTAATTTGAATGAAAATCGATAGCTAAAATTAGATTATCGCATTTTTTAGCCAAATCCACTTACTTCTTTGACTAGAGGATAAGGAACATTTGCGTTATCATTCTCACACCTTCCCAGTGAGATTAGGATCACTTTAAGCTTCTCCTCGACCGTGCCACGCGTACAAAAGACGAACAATTCAGCGAAACGTTCCAAATCGACGGTTTGACTGCGTTCCTCGCCGCTGCCGAACAAATAATTGTTGATGTATTGACTTAGACGTGGATCCATCTGCGAGCCCCATAATTTCTACAAGATAACCTCAAAATCATAGCAAGACATTCGCCACCATAACAAAAAACAGCAACTTACAGTTAATTCCTCTTCTTTAATTCGTTCTGAATTTTTGCTAGCCAACCGAAACGAGTTGCTTACAATCACCTGTTCGTCTTTCGATAGAAATGAACATTTTGCTGCCAATTTTTTACTACTATTTACACCCATATTAATGCGATAAAAAAAATTTCTAATAGTTTTCCATATTGGAGTGTTTTATCATCGATTCAATTCAATATTTACCTCGTACATCATTTGACAGTCATATGATTTCTATCACAATACCATTTTCGGTAATGAAATTACTAATTTTTACCGTTTTTAGCTTCAAACGTTCCCATTTCGATTTCGTGTTAGATTTGTTTATTTATAACAACTCCATTTATAGATTTATTATTAATTTCGCTACATTCTGAACAATTATAGAAAATCATTTAGAATTTTGTAGATTATCATATTAGTATACCATTTATCGTAAGAATATTCACTTTAATAAATTAAATTGTTGTAAAAATTAATTGTACGAAATGAACATGTAGCTCCATCTAATGTAAAAATCAGAAACTTATTTGCCATGCGAATATTTTATACGTAGCTTTATGCATGTCAAAATCTGTGCCCTCTATTGTTTAAATTAAACAAATCAATTATTAATTTCGCTATATTGCAACTAATTAATATAAATTCATTTAGAATTTTTTTTCACATTTTAAATAACGAAGAACCTGAGGATGAAGTCGATTTCACTTCGAAACGTTGTCCATCTTTTTTCAATACAATAAAATGTGTGCTCTACATAAACCATTATCCTACTTATTTTAAATAATAATTTAGTTTTCCTTCTTTCAGCGTTTATTTATAAAAATAGAATTACTCTACGTCTTATTCTAATATAGTTATCGACATCTATCCACCTAACAAATTACAATTAGTGTGAAAAAATCGCGTTTCTCGTAAAACTATTCTGTACAATATATAAATATGTATAACAAATTTAAACATTCGACTATACAAACTTCTCTATATAAATTATAATATCATCATTCAATTCTATAGCATAACAGCAGATGTGCTTGGAGTAAATGTTTGCTGCTGCTGTAGTTGTTGTTGCTGCTGCTGCTGCTGTTGTTGTTGTTGTTGTTGCTGCTGCTGCTGCTGCTGCTGTTGTTGTTGTTGCTGCTGCTGCTGTTGTTGTTGTTGTGCTACTGGTAAAGGACCCGTCGTCCAATGTATTAAATTATGTTCGTTCATTTGTGATGCTTGAAAATGATCATTGAGCAGCATTTGTGAGAAATTTAAATGGCGCTGATAGGCCTCCTTTTCGCGTGATGGATCGCCACATAAACGATGCAAATCTAAAAATTACAGAAACAACAATTTTAATAAATGGCGTTTTTAGAAAGCTGCCGAAATAAAGCAATAGATGTCGCTTTTTTAAGAGAATTTCCGAAATGAAGCAATGTAGAGTAGAATTACCTTTTAATATGGCAGATGCCCATAATTGTACATGCACATCGGGTATCTTACTCGCCAATTGCATAGCCGGCGTCACCATATTCATACTTTCACGACTATTACCCAACGATAGAAATATATGTCCTAATAGTACCAATGAGCAGGAGGTTAAGCGATTCAGGTCTTCAGCGTTTGCCATTTTTAACGTTTCACGCAAATAACGTCTGCAAAAAAATTCCATAAATAGAAAATCTCTAAAAAAGCTAATAGATGATAGGCAACCCACTTTGCTTCATTGAAGCGTCCTTGAAAGAACGCCTGCAGGCCTTGTACGTAGTAGGCGGCGGCGCGTAGGCTATGCGAATGCGTTTGCAACGTTTCCGGATTGATGCGATCCAAAATGCCATTGAATTCATTCTCCCTCTTACCACGTAAATAGACAATCGCCAAATTTAGATTCGCAAATGTGCACAATTCCCGTTCAGGTGAGTACTAAACAATCAAAATAATGTATATACATACATATAGAGAAATTTTAGACTAATTACCATTAAACAGGCAGTGAATTGCGCCTCAGCTTCAGCCATACAATTCATACTCATCGAATATAAGCCTAGGAGTGTATGCAACTGTGGACCATGCGTCTCCAACAAACGTTGCCCTTGCCGACAGATGGACGTCGCTGAGGCAATCTCCTGCAACGCCTGCGTCTTATTGCCCATCACCAGACGACACATAATAATATGTTCGAGCAGCATCAATTGAAACACAGACAAAATCGGTTTGTTATCTACAACTATAAACATACAGCAATTAGTATAACATAACCTAATATGCTAGAAAAAAAACTTTACTTTTCAGCTTTTCAATCTGCATTAAAGCTTTATCGGTGTATTTCTGCGCCTTTTCCATATAACCGGCTTGCATACTATGCATAACAGTCACCAAATAGACCAAAACGTATAGATGCTCCTTGGGAAGCCATAAAAACATATCGCCCGGCGTTTGTCCAGTTGCTATAACAAAAAATAAGTTACTAGCTAGCTTGTGATGGTAATGTAAACAACTCACGTTCATCGGTCGCCATTATTGTTTGTATACTTTGCTGCAATTGCTTCAAGCAAGGTTTTACGCTTTTTACCTGTCCAGCCATCAAATAATGACAAACCTATTAACAAATAATTTATAAAATTTATCGTTCAGTTGATGTGTTTAGTATAATTACTTGCAACACTAAAAAATACACTTTTAAGTACTCTTTTTGATATAAAACGCCGCCCCATTGTTCGATTAGGACGCTCGCCTGATTCAAGACGGGTTGCACATCTAATATCTTCTTATCAATCAATAATAGCTGTTTAATGTAACAAAAATAATTCAATTTTCATATTAAGCGATCATTAAGCAACTTACCATTCCCTTGCTTAGCAGAAATAAAACACGCGTATAATACGCATTCGAAATGTATGCAAAATCAACGCCGACGCTCAATAATGAACTGGCAATCGGATAATCCTTTTCGCTTGCATGAATTTGCTACAACAAACAAACAAACAAACAAATGTAGTTTTATGTGTGACGTCACATTAACAAAGAATCCAAAAAAATCTGCTTACAGCGAGTTGAAAAATGAGTCGACAATGCCAATAAACGTTATGCTGCGATAATTCGATCGCCTTCCTCAATATCGGCTTCGATAATACCAATTGCTTCTGTTGCTCGTACAGTTCAGCTAAAACACTAGCCGCCTCGAATTTCACATCATCAAAACCGCTGATCATTTGCGCCAGCATCCACTGCAAGAAATGTGTGTGTGATTTGGAGGTTATGTTATGAGAATAATGCACCTACCGCTTGCTCCAGATGACTTCTAGCTAATTCCGTGCTTTTCGTGTGCGTTAGAAGGATGTTGCCTAATTGCAGATGTGTTCTTGCCTCGACTCTCGGCGGCGGTTTGAATGTGAATACGGCTTGCAGGCATTGTATGCAGAATTTGATCGCCGGCGGACTGGATGTACGGAAATGTTCAGCTAGGCCGAGCAACGATAGGTACCAGGCATCTTGCGATGATGCCATTATGTTTCATATATAAACAAGTATTTTGTTTTGCATTACAACAACCGTCGATTAATCAACATATCTGCGCTCTTATTAGCTTAATACTACCAACACTGCATCGGGTAAATAAACAAATATCCCCACACAATTCAATGTAAAGCATGCAATTCAAATCGAAAATTCGCATTTATGCGGAAAGCAATTTCAAAATAGCGTAGAAAATTATTATTTTACACATTTTTTATAAACAATACGCTTTGATTTAGTTACTTTAGTACCAACCTAGAAAAACCAATCAAATTATCAATCAAATATATATTAAAAAAATTAATATTTTAATAAACGTATTAATTAAATTATAACAAAATTACATATTTAATCAGAAAATTATTACAATTACAAAATTTTACTAACTAATTTTCGATTTTGTTAATTTACTACCAACGTAGAAACATAAAATGCACTAAAATAACAAACTGACATATTAAAACGTATTTTCTATATTTTTACGCATATAAACATCATAAACATTATTTTATATAAAATCACATTAAATAATTTAACAAATTCACAGTTCATTGCATTTAAATCAATCAATTTGCAGAGGAATATGGTGCAACAAGCAAACATCGATCCAAAGAACGACTTGTATCCCTTCTGTCTGGTGTGGACGCCGATACCGATCCTCACCTGGCTGTTTCCCCTCATCGGACATATGGGCATAGCACTATCAAGCGGTGTGATACGCGATTTCGCCGGTCCCTATTACGTATCGGAAGGAAATTTCGCTTTTGGTCGTCCCACCAAGTACTACCAACTGAATCCATTGAAATGCCCTGGCGGCGTTAGTGGATGGGACCAAGGCGTCCAGGAAGCGAGCGAAATCTATAAAACACGAATGCACAATCTATGCTTCGATAATTGCCATTCGCATTGCGCGACAGCCTTAAATCTAATGCAATACGAACAATCGACGCGATGGAATATGGTGAAGATGGCGTGGATGATTGTGTGGCATGGTAGATACGTGCATTTCTGTGCATTCCTCAAGACGTGGCTGCCGTTCCTCATCCTCGCCGCTACCATCATCACAATAGCGTTAATATATCGCTAACCGTCAATTTCGGTGAAAAAGCATTGCATTGTGAGGGCGCCCGGCTGCTCCACATGCAATTTCACCAAATGCGAATTGACTATGCTGCAGATAGTGCGCGTATTATTGAATTGCATCGCTGTGAGAACGGTTAGGAACTTTTTCGCATCAATCATCACAGAAACATCCTCCTGTTCGTTGTTGAGCGACGTTGTATTCGTTGTATTATTGCAGGTATCCAACATGGTGGAGGCAACTTAAACAAAACAAACATAATTTAGTAGACAACATGGCCGCAGGACATTTCGCTTGTTTATTCACACACAGCCTACTCGATGCAATCGAAATAATCGCAAGAAATTGCAAGAAAATTGTGAATAAATGTAATAAATCACTTACCAGCGAATGATTGTACGTTCAGATCGGGAAAATGCGCTGAAATGGTGACCATATTCGTTTTAACTCGCATAATTAATCGGCCATGCTTGTTAGCCGTTAGAATTAGTTTCGAATTTACGTTTCTCATACGTTCCACGATGTTTTTAATCGACATCAATGGTGGCATATCTAATGTGACCTAAAATTATACGTGAATGAGACTAAATAGACCTTTCTATATAGAAGTGAGAGCGTTTTTTTACATGAAAATCGTTGCAATTCGGGTACGAGTAATCATTCCAATATTTACTTGCAATTACTTCCACTGGAATGTCATGAACGCATTGGCGACTCAATAAATTGCTCCCTGTTAACTATATGAATGTGTTTATTAAGTTACACTTTAATTTTCTTTTGATTTCTTACCTGTTCTACGTCTAGAGTTAAACAAGGCGTCTGTTTGTTGGTTAATTTCATTTTTATTGATTTCCCGTTCTGTTTTAAGGTTGTTGTCGCCTTGGTTAACAATCCTGCAATGTTCGTATTAGAATATTCCCTAAAATTCATTCAATTCGTTCACCTGAATCGAGCGATAAGAAGATTTCGTTCACTTCTATGTTCGCTCCCTCCAACGTATATTCCTTAAAATAGTATGCTATCGGTAATTCGCACCATACGAACGGCTGTTTAGGTCCTGCCTCATTTCCCGGCACAATAAAGTACATAATGCTGCTGGTTAAACGAATTACGCATTCTTTTGATAATGTCGCAATGCTGCTCGTGATTACTGCAAGTTTATTCAACTAAATGATATGATTTAATACAAAATATTGTGTTACGTACGTGAAAAATCGCGCAATGCCGCATGTTCCGACATTAGGCCTCTAAATTTCATTTTATTCAATTTGGGAAGTTTTGAATTCACAACACATAACCTTTTCAATGACGCTTTCTAATCTAGGCAACTTTCCATACATAAATAACGGTTTATTCTCACAACTATTTATTTTATTTCAAATATTTATTAGAAATGTTTAAATAGTATATTGCTAAGTGTTGTTAGTATATTTCCATTAAAATATATATTTTTTAATGGAAATAATTTGATAGTTTAGTGATTTTTTTATGTCACTAAATTAAGTTTCCTTAAGAAAAAAATCGCATTTAATTAATTCTTAACTATATAGTGTATAATTTAATTTTAAACATATTAGTATTGTATTTTAATTAATATTGAATGGGATTTGTAATTAAATTAATTTATTTAGATGTTTTTGTAGTGATTTTTAGTGTTTGTAGGTTGGTGTTGCTGTTTTAGAAATTTGACAATTGGCAGAAAATAATAAAGTTAAGCACATAAGTAGATTTTATATTCGTCATTCTTCTAGTGTTAAAAGTAAAAGGAATTGATAGAATCGAGAATAGATAAGAGATAAAAAATTAGAGTTGTGAAATCTAATTAGACATATATGAAATAATAGAAGGTGAATTTTTAGTGTGCTTTGGCTGTTGGATTGTTAAAATAACAAGCGAAAGAGAGAGAGAGCAACCGGCAACGGAGCACCATGTCGGACGAAAGTTATCCAAAGACATTATACGTTGGCAATTTAGATGTTAGTGTATCTGAAGATTTATTATGCACGCTATTCTCACAAATTGGACCAGTGAAGGGCTGTAAAATAATACGTGAGCCGGGCAACGATCCGTACGCATTCGTCGAATTCACGAATCACCAATCGGCTTCCACTGCATTAGCGGCAATGAATAAACGACTCTTCCTCGACAAAGAGATGAAGGTGAATTGGGCGACGTCGCCCGGCAACCAGCCGAAAACAGACACAAGCAACCATCATCACATATTCGTTGGGGATCTGTCGCCCGAAATTGAGACTGAAACATTAAGAGAGGCCTTCGCTCCATTCGGAGAAATATCAAATTGTAGAATTGTGAGGGATCCGCAAACGTTGAAGAGTAAGGGCTATGCGTTCGTATCGTTTGTTAAGAAAGCGGAAGCGGAGAATGCGATACAGGCGATGAACGGGCAATGGTTGGGCTCCCGTTCCATCCGTACGAATTGGTCGACGCGTAAACCGCCCCCACCTCGCACCGATAAGCCGCAGCAGCGCGCCAAGCAGCCCACCTTCGAGGAGGTGTACAATCAGACGTCGCCGACGAACAGCACGGTGTACTGTGGCGGTTTTACTAATGGCATCAGTGAGGAGTTGATGCAGAATACGTTCGCTCAGTTTGGCGTCATACACGACATTCGTGTGTTTAAGGATAAGGGCTATGCGTTCATACGTTTCGCTACGAAGGAGTCTGCGACGCACGCCATCGAAACCGTCCACAATACGGACATAAATGGACAGATTGTGAAATGTTTCTGGGGCAAGGAGAATGGAGGACCTTCTGGTGAGCCGTCGGGGGCTGCGCCTGCAGCCGCTGCTGCTGCCGCCGCCGCCGCAGCCATTAACAACGTTCCAGGACAAACTTATCCCTATGGCTATGGGCAGTATTGGTATCCGCAAGGCTATGCCACCCAGACCGGCTACATGCAAGGCTACTATCAGTATCCTTATACGACAGCTGCTGCTGCGGCCGCCGCTGCCGCCACCACCACCGGACAGCAGTATTGTGTTGTGCCGCAACAGGGACAATGGACGACGACCGGTCAAGCTGGACAGCAGCCGCCTAACGCCCCCCAAGTGATGTACACTCCAATGCAAAAGTATCAGACGCAGTAAATATGCAAAACAAGCAAACAAACACAAACACACAGAGAGAAATTGGTTGTGTGTATACATTCATTCATTCATTCTATTCAATAAATGCATAAATAGTTTAATGCCTTATTATAGGTTAAAATTATTTATTATTTTATAATGTAAATTGAATAGAATGCGTGAAATATGTATTTCAAATTTTATAATATGATTTTAAAATATCTGCAATATATATATGTATATATACAACCAATTGTACGCTAAGCTGTATATGTGGTTGCATATACACACACGTCTGTCTTAACAAAAAAAAATCTACTTATTCAACAATACTTTTCCTTTCGTGTTGCGTTTGGAATTCTATTCTACTATAAAAATAATATTAACATAACAAAAAATGAATGTTACAAATACGAGATGATTCGATTCACTTGTATGTGTGTATATATACAATTAACTATACATATATATACTAATTATAAACATTTATAATAATAATAATAATAATAATAGCTAATTACAGATTAAGAGAATGCGTGTGAGAGATATAATAGGTTATAAAATGTGAATGAATTTAGTCTTATAATTCTTCTATACATACATACATATATATAGATGATGATGATGACAACAACAAGAACAACAAAATCAGACGCCGAACGAACGCCATCTATCTATTGTTTTGTAAATAATTTGTGTGCATGGATGAGTTGATTGTTGTTGTAGCAAAAACAACACAAGCGATCGTTCGTTGTTCGTTCGGCGCCTACTTGGACACACACACACACATTTAATAAGCGCGCGCTATTCTCAAACAAACAAACAAATGCACGAACATCATTATGTACATACATACATTATTTTTTTAAGTTAGTAACTCTTTTTCTCTTCATTCATGGAACATGTGTGATTGATTGATTGTCAAAATGCATAATAATAATAATCGCAACGATTTCAATAAATTCAATGAAATTGTAAATACATTCAAACAAAACAACAGCAACAACAACAACAACAAGAAATGAACATGCACATTGTATTTAGATATAAGTAAGGACATTTATATATATATGCAGGTGATAAAACAATAATTTCCATTAATCTTAAACAAAAAAATATCATAAAAAACAAACAGTGAGATGTTTCACTACATCAAAAGCATTTTCTTCTTCTTTCTGACGATATGATGATGATGATGAGCAATTAGTGCTTATTATTATTTAATAAAAAAAAATAATCAGAATATATTATATATTTAAAAATGAGTAAAAAAAAAACAAACAAATGATTTTGTAAGAAATGTATATGCTAGTTGTTAATAAAAAAAACAAAGAGGTCTGGGAATTGCGAATCGTTTAGATCAAAGTAGGCTTAGGTGTCAATTAGTTGGCGTCTCTCCTTTACTGCCGCCGTCGTCAACCAATCACATTGCAGAAAAACTAAAAATATCAGAGGTGGCGTCGCGCAAATTTTTTTTTGTTTGCATTTTGCTTGTGTTGTGTTGTGCATGCACGCGAAATGAAATCGTTTCATGTGCTCTCAACGGGTGGTAAAATGCCTAGCATTGGTCTAGGTACGTGGCGAGCATCATCGGAAAGTGTAAAAGAAGCCGTTTTGGCAGCTTTGCAATGTGGATATCGTCATTTCGGTGAGTTTATAAAAATGTATAGTGCAACTTTATAGAAATCTTCAACATATATAGATACTGCATTTGCTTATAATAATGAAGAGGGTGTTGGTGATGCGTTGAAATTATGGTTGGATGCGAATGATGTGGACAGAAACGATTTGTTTATCACCACCAAGGTACATAGAATAATAGTTGTGTATGGTGTGTATGGTGTGTATTTATATATAAGTAATTTCATTCAGTTACCGGTGTTTGGAAATCGGCCAGAGGATGTTGAGCGCTTTCTACGTTTCAGTCTAAACAAATTGCGTTTAGATTACGTGGATCTCTATCTGATGCATTTCCCATTCGCCTTCTATTGCGACCAGTACACCCTACAGACGCGCAAACATCCCGACGATACGATTGCCATTGATTATGCAAACGATTTTATTGCCACATGGAAGGTAAGTAGAATGCGTAGGCTATCAACAACAACAACAACGCAATGCTAATTTGGTTGCAGGAGATGGAGCGTCAAATGGAGAACGGTCTAACTAAATCGATTGGTGTATCGAATTTTAATGAAGCGCAATTAGTCGAACTATGCAAGGTGGCTAGAATAAAGCCAAGCGTCTTACAAATTGAACTACACGCCTATCTACAACAACCGCAATTACTAGAAAAGTGCAAGCAATTGAATGTGGTGGTGACGGCTTATTCACCGCTAGGAAGTCCCGGCGCTAATAAACATTTCCAAGACAAATACAATTATCGGTACTCTACTAATTTAATTTAGAGAAATAACATAACGCAAATATATATAATGCATTATTTTAGTATAGAAAATTTTCCGGATTTGCTGCATGATGAAGAGGTGAGGGAAATCGCTGAAAAATATAACAAAACGAATGGACAGGTCCTGATAAAGCATTTACTACAAAAGGGCGTTGTTGTGATACCGAAAAGCAGTAATCCGAAACGCATTTTCGAGAATATCGAACTGGACGGCTTTCATTTATCTATGGAAGATGTGCAACGATTGGATCAATTGGATCGGGGCGAGAAAGGACGCATCTTAAACTTTCTCTTCTTCAAAGGCATTGAATCACATCCACATTATCCATTTATCGAGCAACTTAATAATTAAATTTATTACATATTATTATTATCTATAGAAGGAGTTTAATTTAAACGATATAACATGCGACGTTGCATGCGATGCTGTAACTGTCCGCGACGTATCATCGTATGCACCACTTTGAGTATCGCATTCTCCGAGTAATTCTGCCTGATGAAATCGTTGACGATATTCTGTTGGGAGACTTGCGTGCCGATTGCAAAACGGCGTTTCAATTGCTTCTCAATTCGCGCCAACATGTCGTGATCCTCCTCCGTGATGAAGCCTTCAGCACCTATTCAAACAATGCATAAGAATTAATCAAAAATGACATTAACGAAGCTTTCCTAATAAGAGGGCGTTAAATAAATCGTTAAAAAATTAACCTATTAAAAACTATTGTATGTTTTTAAAACTCTCTCTATATTTCAGTTATCATAAATACGCAGTGACAGATCATTTTTAGGTTAATTGTCAAAAGTGACAAATCTATTATTAGAGTCATTTCCATGGTTACAAAGGGGCACATATTCCTCTTCCTCCTTTTCAAGC
>JAODFZ020029657.1:0-10256 GCA_027574845.2 Deinopsis erosa
ACCCCAACTACCCCCCGACCCCAAAATCCTGGATTTTCAATAGCAATAAATAAGCATATTAAACGTATTAATAAAAACTGAAGAATACTCTCACGCTGATTTTGATTGAGTTCCATACGTGTTCGATTATCATCCATTTTTAGTAGAAATTGGTGATAAAAACCCTTAAAAAATACGAGTAACCCACGGGGAGCTGATCTTACCCAGTGTCCCTTCCGAGCCTGCGCGCGTCTCCGCGCGCACAGATTTTATACGGCAAATTCACACCATGCACGAAATGTGACAAGTAAACTGGGAAAAAAAAGTGCTTTGTTGTGAGTATGTACTTTATTTCTTTAATTTTTTAACTAAATAATTTTTTTTCTTAAATTTGCACTTTTAGAAAATAATTAATACATTACAAATTTAGCAAATCTTTAAAAAAAAATACTTAAATAGCATAAATTTTCAATAATCGGAACAAAAGTATCCAAATGTGACAGCTATTCTGGAACGGAGGTAGTAATTTAATGTTCGTTCAATAACTTAGAATTAAACAAAGTTAAACAATTAGTTCAAATTCAAAAAAAGTTCCAATTTCACTCTTTTAAAGTGATCGTAAATATCCAGACCATAAAGACCATATAAAAACTGTAGGATAATAAAATCTGGATTGGCCACAATCGAGTAAACACAAAAATTGTTTTATACTAGCCATGCAAGTTGCAATCGATTCGATTTTATTAGAAAAATACTTATCTACATTAAATCAGACGACTAAATTGTAATTAAAAGTTTTTTTCTTTAATTTAGCAATTAGTTAAAAGTATTGAAAGAATTTTAATTGCAACATGCCTGCATCGTGCTCAAGTATGTATGTAATGAACGAACGATAACTGACCTTTGTGTTTGTTTTCTGATGATTCCCTTGAAATTTAAGGAATTCCTTAATCTCTCCATGACCACACTAAACACTACA
Organism: Deinopsis erosa; assembly: GCA_027574845.2. NCBI lineage: Eukaryota > Metazoa > Arthropoda > Insecta > Coleoptera > Staphylinidae > Deinopsis > Deinopsis erosa. The sequence continues at coordinate 959 of JAODFZ020029657.1, forward strand.
ACACAACAATGTTTCCTTTACTTATCTTAATAATTATAAGCAAATGTATGTATTGATAACACGTAACTGTTTACTAAATAAATTATTGTCTGTTTAAACTAAAGCAGCAGGTGTCACAATAAATAGGTTATATTTCAACAAAAAAAAATGTGGCGCCAAATTCAAATTCATTACCGCGAATCAACGCACTTACTTACATTCACATTTTAAATAAACATGATAATAGATAAACATTATCAGTAGACCTTCGCCTTGAAAATTCATAAACTCCTCGCGTGCATATCATCGCATTAATATAATAATCAACAAACAAACAAACAAACAATACAACGCCTGCTATTTTTATTATTGTTAAATTATTGTAAAAATTATAAATCAACATTCCGTTGGCGCTGTACGTCTTTAGATAGAAATAGATAGATAGAAAATTTCAATTTCAATCAAATGTTTATGGTATTGGAATGGTAAAGAAAGTGAGATTTAAAAAGTAATGCATAAATTATAAAAGGAAATTGAATAAGTCAGTCAGAAAGTCGTTAAAAATCATATAAATCATGTTTTTAAGCAATCGTATGCATAAATTTTAACGTACAAGGTTACACTCGCCAATTTTTTTTATTACAATTTTAATGCAGATGTGCAATATCGCTTGTTTCTTTATCATAGCAACAAATTTTCGATGCAGCCTTGATTTATTCGTAATTATAAGCGAGTGTTTACACTTAAAATACAAAATAACGCTTTCATTTGTTTTTCCTATTTACTTACTTACTTACTTACTTACTATGTATTATTGTGTTGCCCCTCCTCAAAGGTCAAAGAACATTATATGAAAGGATTGAATAGCAAAATAAAAAAAACATTTTAATTGATATATCACCAGACAGGTTTATTGTGACGGCCTCAACAACCTCCAATTTACAAAAGTACATTATTATTATTATTATATTTGACAATGTGTGTTCCAATAACAATAGTAATGCAAAACAGGTGGTGAGATTAAGAGCACCGAACCGGTTATGCATGACTCATGTACTCTAAAAACGATCAATTACGATCAGAGCAATTGTAGAGGACATAAACAATGTACAAGTCAGAATGAAAGTTTTCAGAGAGAACGAGTAAGGAAACACGAATAGCGATTCTCAATAAAACTTCTCCTTTATTTTTTTTTTTGATGGTGTATTGTTGTTAGTACGTCAAAAAGTTAACTTGTAATGAATTTGCAATTTTGTTGAGAAACTCTTCAGTCTGTTTTTAAATTCCTTTCTCGATCTACTAAACTAAATGAAAAAATGATGGTGATACAACACGTAAATAATGAACCATGAGATGATAACGAGTCTCTTTACAAACTGAGATACGTAACACAAGTATTTTTTACACAAATGTCCTACAAAGAAAATTTTATCACATATATTAATAATAATTATTATAGTAATCTATATAATAGGATTGGTGCTGATGCCAGTATTTTATCATCAAATTTTTTCTTCAATCAAATATTAATTTATACATAACATATTATTATTATATAGCCATTAAATTAGTGATTGTTCTTAATCTTAACTAGAGATAGGTAACGATAACGCGGAGGGGTTGGTCCACTATATACAAAGCCGCGTTATCGCTGGTAATGGCGGAAGTAACTTTACAATGAGAAACAGCCAACTACAGCTAAACATAACATAGGTCTCACACATCAACATACAATAAGATAATATACAAGTAATAAATTATTTGGTTTTTAATACGATTTGCTCAAAACAACGTGTCATACACATACATACGACATTGTCCATAATAATTTCTTTCTTTCTACACTCTGCACACGCACTTACTGTTTTTGTACTTGTTATTTACACCTCCAGCGTCACGACCTTTAACGGGCGCGGTGATGGGGACGGCGACTTCTTTGATAGGTTCAAAGGTTGTTGCGAATCGGCAATGTCCACCTGCAGTTCCATTAGTTTTGGTGCGCTGGTGAGTAGCGTTGATGTTGGTGAGGCTGGAGATCTGGCTTGTGGTGGTGCAGGCGATGTGGAGTGCGGCGATTGCGCATGCAAATATATTCTGGAGAAGTCTGATTGTGCAGGAGGAGGTGTGTTGCTTGTACTAAGAATATGGGGTTGGCGCGATGTCGTCGTTATTACACTTGTTGCCCATGCAGGCTGAAGCAGCGAATTGTTTGATGGACTGCTCCTATAAGGACAATGATTTTGAGCGGATGTGGATTGCGGCGCCGTTTCACCACGCATAATATAGTTGTGGATGATGTCGGTGCGTTTCATTTGCTCGGCTGTCATGCGAGGTCCTTCCATCAGCGATTTAGCTAATGTTGAATGCGTACTAGAGAGGGATGATTGTGGAGGCGCCGTCAATTGCATATGGAGCTGGGATTGGGGTGGTTGAGGAGATAGGATTACCATTGGCTCAGCTTCGGCGGAATCTTTATTGCGCAATGCCCGGAACTTTTTGTGCGGTTTGTACGCTTCATCCATTAATGAATTCGTATCATATAATGGTGGTGCTTGTAACACTCTTTTTAGCACTGGCATATCTTCTACGATATGTTGATCTTCAACTGAGGATCGAGGACTGGAACATAAGGATGTGGGTGCGCTAGCTTTGTCGATTTTCTCTGTGCCAGATTCGATGCCTGAATCACTTGGAGAATCTAGTTTTCTGAAGCGCGGATGGGAATTTGGAGGCCTTGAAACGGGCGTTATTGTAAGTCCATTATGGATTAAATGTGATGTTGCTGCCAATTCATCATCACCAGACGACGTTGAGCCGGAGTTTGCTCGATGTCTGTGTGGGCAGACACCGCCTTGTAGCGTTGCTGCAAGAAGTGGAGCGCTGCTTACATTAGGACTGATATTGTGCATATTCTGATGATGATATTCATTGATTGTTGTCACTTCGCCCGAGCACATTGATTCTGTACTTGAAACCGAACCCAATGGACTTTTAGCTTCATCCATTGTAACATCGGAAGACGATGACCAAGAGGATGCGGCCGGACTTTTACTACTACTCTCTTCCTCACTCGGAGAACTCCATACTTGTTGTTGCTGCTGCATCATTTGTTGTTGTTCAGTCATCTTGAAAGCGAGCAATTTTTCTGAATGCAAAGTATTCAATGTACGGAGATCTGGAACTTTCTTCATCAACTCGTGCAAAATTTCTGATTGGCCTGGATGGTTTTGTGTGATGACCATCTGCAAGGCATTCTTCAACTTATTCTGCATTTTTTCAATCAGCTCGGTATTTCTAAGTCCCGGCCGGTCGGCGGCGATAACAACAACCGAACAAAACAAACCGATTTCGGCGTCTGATAAACGCAATGCATTCATACGTTCAGCAAAATCAAACATTGAATCCATCAAGAAACGCGCATTTGAACTGTTATGAATTGAGTCACGTTTCAACACTTGTCCATTTAAACAAATCATACTCGCAGTTTGCGAATCAAACATACACGCAAGACGTACGAGAAGCACTTCAAACACACCCGCTTTTAACAGGGTAACTTGATCGTCTTGAGCCAATAGCGAGAATCCTGGAATTCTTTTGGCAAATTCGACAACGCCACGGATTGCAGGTGAAAAGCGTTTTGAGAAATCTTGCAATAATTCTTGTTGTCCCGTCAACGGTTGGGGATTTGGGTTTAGTGGACAAGCCTGCAACAAAAACAAAACACATTCATTATAATAATTTAATTAGGGTTGATGCAGCCTTGAAAATGAGAACAGAATACAAGTGGGAGAGATCACAACGGAAACCTTGAATATTTCCGCTTGTACCCTGCAAGCAAGGCCAGCTAGTCTGGCAATGCGTGCCTTTGTCACTTTGTTATGCCCTATTTCCTTCCGTCCGTTGCCCTTTCAAGCCCAACCAACAACAATAACGAAAAATAATATCAAATAAAAACTTACCAAAGTTGGCGGACATGCTGTGTATGATGGTTGTTCTCTGGCTCTGGTGAGCATGGGTTCGACTTTGTCTCTTGTAAAGTCGCACGTATCGATGTGAGCTCTGATGACGGTAGACAAGAGTCGTTGGTCATCTTCAAGTTCGGCCGAGATGGCCTTCTCAAGAGATCGCGAATTTGAACTTTGTTGCATTGCTGCTAAGATGCGAGCCTTTTCACGTTTAGGAACACGACCAAATCTGACAGCTGTAAAGAAAGAAAAAAACAACACCATTTAGTATGTTTCATTTAGGTCAAGAAGACTTATTAAAAAATTAGAGTGCGTGAACCCTTCAGGGCACCAGGTGCATGGCGCGTGCCAGCTGCTATGCATCTGTCTCGGTCGTTATCCTCCAAATTTACAATAAATATATCGAATAAGGAGAAAGTGGAATTAACATAGCCAAAAAAAAAGTTTTTGAAATTAAAATAAAATTGGTAAAAATTTGGCGCGCGCGTAAACTAAATCTTTGGTATACATAAAATGCGAGGGAGAAATTCAGAGTAAGTTGACTTGCTTTCACGATGATGAAAGTGTTGTAGGTCAATCGTGTCAAATAGAAAGTACGCGCGCGATCACAAAAGATTCACTCTTTAAATCATTTTACTTTAGAAGTTGCAAACTTTTTTTTTTTTTTTGAAAAAATATAATTAAATAGACACATACGTGCGTTATGATATTTTACTACTCCATTTAGTATCCCTTTAAGGATGGGCAATTCTTCACCCATTTTGCACTGAGCACTTTCACCTCTCGCATGTGTACGATAAAACAAAGTCGGGCTGCGAAGCGCACGACCTAGCATTCCCGACTACAGTAATACCGTATAGTGACGCTAACAACCGCGCGCCCACGGTCACGAGTCCCCTCTCGATGCTCCCCACTCAGTTTCCCCACCAACACCCTTGAACTTGAAGCGCGCTAGTCCCGTGAACGTCAGCGCTGTAAACAGGGGGTAGCCCTGCACGAAACTATAACGAAGGTCGACAATCTGCCACCAACCCCCTCGTAGCCTACTCTCTTATCAAGGTCTCGTCAACACACACACACACTATTATGATTGATTTCTATAATAATATTTCGCTGACGTATACGATCAACACAACAAATTGTTATTGACTAATAAATAAAAATGTTTTTGTTATTATTATTATCATTCATCATGATTAATTTTGATCTAATTAAATGCAAAAATATTTGCTCATATAATTCAGTTTCTGTTTATTATTATTACTTTGAGGTGTAGGCGTATTTTGAACGTGGGCTGTTGACCTACCGAAGGGTGATCAAAGTTCGTGGCGCAAGCGCCAAATAAGTGCAACGTCGTGACGCTAGACGGCGCCGTAATTATCTTTTAGCGAAATTAGCGTATCGCGTATAAGCGCGATTCAATATTTAATTTAACGAAAGTTTAATTTTGAAGTCAACAACCGCCAAGTAACAATTTCACTTTGACTAAACTAAGAGAAAAAAAAAGCAAAGAAATTGCAATTACGAAACACCACAAATAGGGGACAACAACAGCACATAACTTTCTCGTAAAGCGCGGTCAGGAAGGAGGAAATTGCACTATTCTGTGTGAAAGACTTTCTTTTTATTGAAACGAACCGTGCCGCAGCAAATTCGACTCCCAACATTTTAAAGAAGACTTTCTTCGGTGTTCTTGAGTGAGAGGGGGCGGTTAAAGTAAAAGTGATTGAGATTTCACAATATCATCTTGTGTAACGCGGTGGGAGCTGCTGCGGCTGGAGTAAAAGTCCCCTTTTTTCTTCTTAAAATTTTTCAATGTGGGACAATGTACGCGAGTTCAACAGCGGTTGACCTCAACATGCTTTAGCGCCGGCGATTCAGAATTATGCAAGTATTGCAATATCCAATATAAACGGGGGGGGAACAACTTTCGAACGTGTCGCGACTCGGGGTTAGATTGACCCACTATTGTATCGATGGGTCGTTGAACTCCCGGTGAACTTTCTAGAAGCGCGCCGTTACATTTCGCGGGTCGTTCACCCCGATTCATGTCCTAATTCGCGAATATAGAAATAAATTTTTAATAAATAAAAGCAACTTACCATCTCTGCTCATTCCGACAGCGATGCATTTTTTCAGTCTGCAATATTGACAGCGATTTCGGTTGATGCGAAGAATTGCACATTGTTGATTTTTGGTGCAGGGCCGGTACTGGATTTTTTGCTGGATGCTGCGTCTGAAGAAGCCCTGCGAAGAAGGACAAGAACACTCGTTTTGTAGATAATCGTCACTATCACATCCAGAACTACTGTTCTCATCTACTACTACACCAGGAGCACTGAACATATCTGTATCAGCTAAATGCTCATTTGAACAACTCAACACTGCCATCATATTGATGATAACAATTTTTAATTTAAAGGGTGGCTTTTTAGTTTTAGCGATAATAATATTTAATAATGACACAATTAATATTAAATAATAACTTTGAACGATTTTATTATAGGAGGTTTGATATCGCGTCTACTCGAACTGATATTCAAGAGAACACTGAACCTAGCTCGCGGAGTTCACCACCAGTTCGCCAGATGACCCACTTCTCGGTTGTTCACCCGCCAAAGTGCTCGCGAGGCCAGTTCACTTCGTGAAAGTGAGAGTTACCGCTCTTTCTCCCACTAATAGCGAGCAAGCGATACGCGATAGAGATAGAAAATGCAAAGTTTCGACACCTCTCAGCTTAAGAGTGTTTTTTTTTAACGGCAAACGCAATTTTTGAAAAACCGAAATAAGCTAACATGCGTATAAAGGCTGTAAACACAACACATATAGGTACAGCAACATTTCTCCCTGGTAAATTTGCATATATTGAATGTGCATGTCAACCCGTTCGATCGAGCCCCGAAGAAAGGTTAACGACCGCGCAGTATCTGGGCAACAACATGCATTTCAATATAGGTCATTCCTTATTACATCTAATATTATGATAATTTTTCACTTCGCTCGCAGGTAGGTATATATTTTGGAGGGAAATCTATGGTAGAAGCGAAAAAGTTCATCGAACCGCGCGGCGCTCACGTATGTACGCATATACTGAAAACAACAAAAATATATGCTCGGTCAAAGACTTGCATGTCCCAAATTTGAATTTCTCGAATTATCTGACGTCACGGTACTATCGCTCTTACGTCATAACAACCTAGTTCATAAGCGAACTACCTCAAGTCAAAGAACTCCTGCGTATAAACAACAACAACAACAACAACAACGTATGTACAATTTACACGCACGCATTATTTTTTTACAATAACAATGCGCACATTCAAAAAAATAAAATCAAACCAAAATTATATAATTTGAAAATAAATAATTTGAGCGTAAAAAAAATGTAAGTGTAAGTTGCTCCAATTACACAACTTCTATAAGCAACTAATTGTTTTCGCAATTAATTAAGAAATTTCATGGCACACTAACCAAAATAAAAACAACAACAATTTTTGTTTTTGTTTTGTTAAAGAATTGAAAACAATAATAATTTAGAAAAAAATACTATACGCGAAGTAATTAATGATTTAATGCTGTGTTGTGCTGGTGCAGCGGCACTAGCAGCAGCATCAGCAGCAGGGTGAGGAGTAGTGCAGGTCAGTTACACAGAGTGCAGGGCAATAAAACGAAAACTGCATCGTGCACCCACATTCTAAGGTCAGTAAAGCGCATCGAACTCGCGAAACTCGGTCAAAATTGTCGTTGCTTTATATATATATAGGACTTGTAAGGCGACAGGAAGCTCAAATTGCAAAATGCCTAAACGTCGTCTAATTGACGACTACGATTTGCATATTAATAATGCGCGCATCATATAGCATCAGCAGCGTCATCATCTTCTTCATAGAATTAACTAGCCAATTTATTAATTACTGCACATACATATATACATTTCGCTTTTGTTTTTCATAAGATAGTCTAGTCGGAGGTCGTTGGCCGTAAATCTAGGTTGTCGTACTCACAACTTTTATGTGTGCGCTCTAGCTAGCTAGAGAGTAGGGAGTTTGCAAGTTAAGCGCGCAAGCGTTGTTAGATGAGTTCATTGCCCGTATTACACATTCCCGTATTACAAAGTTCACTATTTGGGACAAGTGGCCTGAATATTTTTATCTGAATAACATAAATCTGCAATAATCATTTTTGAGAAAACAAAATTAAAAACGCTTTTTAATAACGCGCGCGCACTTCTTCTATCGCAGAAGCTCTAATATAGAAAAATTGCAACAACAAGTGAATTATGTCATGTTATTTTTATAGCGATTATTATTACGGCGCCTTAATGAATCGATAATCAATCTATGTATGTATGTATTTGCTGCTATGGGGAGACGTCGTCTAATTTGCATAAATATCGCGAAAGATTTGAATTGATGTGCATTTCCGCAACATGCTATAGTTAGAAGTGCAGTAACCGCAATATCCCGTTAAGTAAGCACTGCCGGATTCCGAGCCGTGGCGCTAGTATAGTATCCAACTCCGGTCGTTCACCGATTTATATATTCTCTTAAACGCCATCTGACAAATAAACGTTCAACTATAGTCCGGTGAACCTAATACAACAATTAACGTCCGATAGAGTTGGAATATTCCCATCAACAACTTATTTTTTCAACAAAAATAAAAAAATACCTAAATACGCAAACAACAAATGTATGCTGCTGCTGCTGCTAAGGGGGAAATTTCAACATCCGCCGCTAATCTTCTTTCGCAAAACGGGTTAGTAGTTTTCACAAAAAAACCCTTTATTTTTCAATCTACCTGCGAACCTTTTAGAAATATGTTGTTGTTTTTTTTTTCTTATAAAATCTGGAATTTCATACATGCATCATATCTACTAACGACCATCTGTCGTATGGTATAATAATAACCCCTTTTACCTCCTTCATAACCCACCCCTATATCGCTATTAGGACAGATTGCATGTTGTGTGTGCATTTTTTTTTTCTTGCTTAAGCGCATTTTTTGGGAGAAAAGGGTACGACAAGGGTCCTTGCCGAAAATTTATATAGAAAGTAAAAACGCAGGTGCGAATTGATTGAGGGTGGCCGGCACTCATCAGGTAGGTGTACCCTTGAAAGAAGACAAAGGTTCATCAAACTAGCTTCAACTCTTCCAAGGCCCAAAACAGCGGAAGCGAATTAATCGAAATGTCAATGTGGTACCAAGGTGATGATTTGCCTACAGCGCCTTCCACGCCCCTCACAAAATCAATATTTATTTTCGGCTTTGTTTCTTCTATGAACTTTTACTTTTATGTAATTTATAAATAAATAAAGAAAGAAAGAAACAGCGAAAATGTTACAAAAAAAAAA
>JAODFZ020029696.1:0-13130 GCA_027574845.2 Deinopsis erosa
ATATTGATTGGGAAGGGTTGTCGTTGGTATTGCGAGGATTGTCGTACGTGTGAGGCATGCGGTAAGAAAACTAAACAATTATCACGCAATGCCAAATTGAATGGTTAGTAGAGTTTTTTTTATATAATTTTGATTATAAATTCGCTTTGCAACTTTATTTATGTATAATACAATTTATAGGCAACTTTCTATACACGTCTGTATTATTATTATTGCAGGTAATACGGATGTATCGACGTGTTTATTATGCTGTTGTAAATGTGATCGTAATTATCATATGGAGTGTCTGGATCCACCTATTGAGAGGAAGCCGAAATGTCCATGGCGATGTCGACATTGTCTCGAGCATCACAATAATATTAAAACAACCAAAAAATCTGAATCTGTAAGAAAAAAAATGGATAAAGTGCGTGAAAAGATTAAAACTAAGTAAGTGTATTTGATTAATTATATTGTATATTGAGTATTAATCGTTGTTTATTATAAGAAATCAAAAGGATGTACCAAGTACGCCAACGTCGAGTCGTAGTGAACGTTTAGCGGCTGTGGCAGCGGCAGCTGTAACAACAACACCTACCATAGCAGCAGCAGCAGCAGCAGCAGCAACAACAGCCACAACAGTGAAAGGAAGCGCTCGCAAACGACTCACCACCGCACCAGTAGCAGTAGCGGCCGTAACAACACCAACCGTCCCAAATCATTCAGTTGATTTAAGCGAGAGCGATAGCAGCGATAACAATGACGGTACGACAATCACACAATCAACTAAAAAACCTATACCATCATCACAACAAACTCCTACCACATCCCAAACCAAAACCTCGAATGCCTTAAATCAAAGTAGCAATAATAAAACAAATGAGAATCAACGTCTAAATACCACCGATCGTATGTCAAAGGAGAAACAGAAATTTTTTCGCTCATCTGTTTTCAATGCTGAGAAAAAGAAAAAACAGATTAGTAGTAATAATAATAATAATATTAACAATAATAATAAAACAACAATGGGTAAAAGTAGTAACAATAATAGCAAGCAACGTAATAATAATAGTACTAAACGTCCAGTCAAGCAACTCACATCATCCTCTTCCTCCTCGTCATCATCGTCTGAGGGAGAGGAGGAGGAGGAGGGGGAGGATGAGGAGGATGATGATGATTCGTCGTCATCTGATACAGAATGTACGAGTAATTCAAGTACAAGTTCTGATAGTGAATCAGATACATCGTCAGTACAATGTCAGAATAATAAAAAGAAACAACAAGTGAATAATACTACTAATCGACGTACGACGACGACGACGACGACGACAACGTCGACGACATCAACAACGGCGAATAAGACATTTGGTTCGATTGGTGGTATTGAGGCGGATACAACGTCGATATGGGGTTTTGCAGCGGCGGCTGCAGCGCAAGCGAAAACCAAAAAACCATTAACATTCGCCACGTTCATGGACGATCCGTTAATTGATGATAAAGCGAATGATTTCGACGACGACGACGATGAGGATAAAATGAAAGCGAAAAGTGTTTTTAATAATAATCAATTGCGTGGCCTATTTGACGGTTTATCGCATCTATTTGCGATGCCGAATGAGGGACGAGGACGAAACAATAGTACGCCACCAAATTACAATCCGAATCGTAGAAAAATGCTGAGTAAAGATTCGCAAAGCAAATCACCACCAGAACAACCATCAATTCCTACTGCTCCTACTCCTCCTCCTTCTCATCCTCCTCCTCCTCTTCAATCCACAATTACAAACGCCGCAAGTCCTCCTCTTCCTCCTCCTCCAATTCCACCTCCTTCAAATAAAACAAACGATGACCAATCTTTTAGCAATAATACTAGTAGTTGTAATTTATCACCATCGAAATTAGTAAAGACGGCGGTGCATTCAAAACGACACGAACATGAACGAAGGAAATTGTATAATAAACTAAATGATAAATTAATATGTGAAGATGAAAAACAACAGCAGCAACCACAACAACAACAGCGTAGTATCAATTCGCCATCAACATCAACATCAACAGTGAAAAAGCGAATGAATGCAGCCGTCGTCGTCGATGTGGCAACAACGACCACCAACAACTCACCAATAATGACGACACCGTTGTTGTCGGTGCTGCCGCTTGCCAGCAATCAGACGGGTAAGAATTATCGGACAAACACCTATAAATACCACACATTTATTATTAATTAATTATTTTCCTTTTTGTTTTTAACCTATAATTTTTTTTGTTCTCTATTCTCTATGATAAAATTATGACTGCTTATGACTAATATGCCAGCAGCCACACATAAAACACACGACACATAACCTATATCTATATATCTATATATATATATATATATAAAGAAAACCGTATCCTATCTTATTTATATATCGCTTTCCTTAATTAAAATCAATTCCAAGCATGATTTATATATTAATTTTGGTGTGTGGTAGGTGGAGACATTGATTCATTTGTTTTTTTTTTTTAATTATTATTTTAGTTTAATTGCTTGCACCTATTTAAAATACACTTAACTTACCTTGTCTGATTGGCTGGCAAAATAAGGATAATCCGCTTTTTATTATGTATTTATTATTATTACACAAATTAATTAACAAAGAAAATTTAAAAGAGAATGTCACACATACGCGCGCGCGTATTTAATGAAATGCATGTGAATAATAATAATGAAAGGTAGAAGGTAAATGGATTATTCTATATATTTATATGTATAAATATATATATAAAAAATATATAAGGCTTTGTTGGTTGGTTTAAGGCGCGCGCGCGTTCTCTAAAATAGAAACTTATTTTTTTTCATTCGATGTTTTCTTAAAATTGTTTTTCTTTTTGTTTGTTGCCTATAGGTACCGATTCGAAACCGCAACTGCCACCAGGCGTAACGCAAAAGGACGTTGAGCTGTTTAAAGAGACGCGCGAATTGGCGAATCAAACCACCAATCTGATTGAGATTGTGAATAATGAGAAGAATGGTCTATTAACAAGTCCATCGCAAATTATGGCGACGCAGGGTAGAAATCCGGCCGCAATTGAGTTTGGCAAGTATGCAATTGATACGTGGTATTCGAGTCCGTTTCCGCAAGAGTATGCACGCCTACCGAAACTGTTCCTCTGCGAGTTCTGTTTGAAATATACGAAGAGTAAAGCGGTGCTGGAACGGCATCAGGATAAGTGTACGTGGCGACATCCGCCCGCCACCGAAATCTATCGGTGCGACGATATATCCGTATTCGAGGTGGATGGAAATGTGAACAAAATCTATTGTCAGAATTTATGTTTGCTGGCGAAATTGTTTTTGGATCATAAAACGTTGTATTATGATGTGGAGCCATTCCTATTCTACGTACTGACAAAGAATGATAAGAAGGGTTGTCATTTGGTGGGCTATTTTAGTAAAGAGAAGCATTGCCAACAAAAGTATAATGTTTCGTGTATTATGACAATGCCGCAATACCAACGACAAGGTTATGGTCGTTTCTTAATCGATTTTAGTAAGTTTCCCATTATAAAAAGGAGAACTTGTAAAGTAATCTAATATTTTTGTCTATATAGGTTATCTATTATCGAAAGAAGAGGGTCAACCGGGTACGCCGGAAAAGCCATTATCTGATTTGGGACGCGTCTCCTATCACGCCTATTGGAAATCGATTGTATTAGATTATTTGCATCAACATCGCAATAATGATAACATAAAATTGACGACGATTAGTAAAGAGACGGGAATGTATTGCCATGATATTGCGACCGCATTGCAACTATTAGGCTTCATACGATATCGTAATTTGGATGATGGTATTAAGCCGTACATCTCTATCGATTGGAAAAAGGTGGATGTGTACGCTGAACGCGCAAGCAAATCTAAAACGCGTATCAAAATTGATCCGGAATGCCTACGATGGACGCCATTACTAACATCGACGGTGAATCCATTTAGGGAAGAGAAATCGGATAGTGAACGTGATTCTAGTCTTATTGAAACAGCTGATATTGTTGTACCACCACCCGAAAAGATTATTATTGAAACGCAGACTGGTGTTAAGATTAAGCGCGGTAAGAAGCGTCGGATTGTTAGTGGTAGTGGTGGTGGTGTTGTACAGAATAAAACGCCGAAAGTGCCTAAAGTGGTGAATAATGATGTGGATGTGAATGAGGTGGAGGAGAAGCAGCAGCAGCAGCAGCAACCAGTCCAACAGCAGCAGCAGGAGGTTGAAACGACATCGTCTGGTCGTAAAAGGACACGACCCAGTAAATTCAATGAAACAACGTTCGGCGAACCGACCAAAAAGGAGATGAAGAGGAAGAGGAATGAAAGTTTACATCATTCCGATAGCGGTGCGGAGAAGAAGAAAACGAAAGTTAGTGAGGATGCTCCAACGAATGAGGATTGTGTTACGCCATTGCGTCCCAGACGAACCGTGCAAAAGGAGAAGGGGCAGAGATGGTCACAGCGTCGAGTTAAAAAGATGGAAGTGAAAAAGGTGGAGGAAAAGGAAAAGGAAAAGGAAGAGGAGGAGGAGGAGGAAATAGTTGAGGAAAAGTCCGATGTAAAAACAATTCAACCTAAAATTGAACAAGAACCAGTGAAAATTGATAATGAAACGCCTAATAAGAATAATAAAACTATTGTTAGTGAAGAAACGCCAGCACCGTCTCAAATAAAACGTAGTCGAGCGCCACGTTCGAATAGGCGTAAAGCAACCGGTTGGTCCAGACGTCGCAAACCTAAACCGAAACCAATAACGGCAACAACACCTACAGCGGTTACTACAGCACCTAGTAAAACAGCAGCAAATGGCAAAACAACAACAAATACTAAACCATTGCAAAGTGAGAGTGAAAGTTTATTATCAGCGGACGAGGAATCGAAACCGCTAGTTGAAATAAAAGCTGAAAGTAAATCGAAGAAAACGAAAGAGGATACTACTACTAGTAGTAGTAAATCTAAAAAGAATAATAAACGTACTTCATGCGAAGAGGACTCATCAGCTGAGGCCGATGATGAAATGGAGGATGTTGATGATGTGATAATGAAACGTAATAAAGAATCAACATCACCCAAGTATAAATTACCTGAAAAGGAGAATAATAATGTCTTACAAACGGACAAGCAACCATCGACAGCAACAACAATTATCCATAATGAATTCTCAAGTACGTCCGAATCGGAGACGGAAATCGATGGACAGAAAATTAAAACAATATCCGCCGAGGAGATAATGGAAATTACGAAGCAGAGTGGCATTTTAAGTCCAACGCACGATGACAAGAAAAATGATAATATGGAAATTGAGGAGAATATACGTGACGCTCCGATTAAGACAAATGTTAAATTGGAGGATAATGATAAGGTTGAAATTAAGGAAGAACCTAAAAACGTTATTAACGAGGAGAGTCCTAAAACAATTGACGATAAGAAAGTTATTGAGAATACAGTCAATACAGAGAGTAATAATGAGTTGAAAATTGAGGATAAAAAAGTAATGGAAATTGTTGAGGAAACAACATCGGCCAATAAAGATGCTGAAAAAGCTGTGGAAGCAGAAAAATTAATCGTAATTGAAGATAAGAAGATTGTTCCTGTTATTGTTGAAGAAACTAAAGAACAACAACATATACCAATAGAAAGTGAAAAACAAGAAATTAGTAATGCGAAAGAAGAAATTCATGTTGAGAAGCAAAATGATGTGATAAAACAACAGGAAATTAATAAGCAGCCTGAAATGATTAAGCAATCTGATAACATTAAGCAACCTGAAAGTATTAATAAACCAAATGATAGTATAAAACAACAACAAGATAATGTTAAACCAAATGAAAATGTTCGACAGATTGATCATATTAAACAACAACAAGAAATTTCTAATCAAAAAGTAGAAGTAACAAAACAGGAATTACCTAAACAACAGCTTCAGCCTCAGCCTCAGCCTCAACCTCAACCTCAACCTCAACAACCACAACCACCACCACCTCCTCCTGAAATCATAAAGCAATCGCTAACTGAACAACAACAAACCTATTTAAAGCAAAAACAACAATACGAATACAACCAGCATCAAGAACAAATGTATCATTTATATCAGCAACAACAACAGCACCATCATCATCACCATCATCTTCAACAGCACCAACAGAAATATTTCGATTTGCAGCAGAATAAAATTAACTATCCGCCAATGCCACCAACAAATGTTGTAACTGCTACAAAAGCTGAAAAATTACTTAAAGAAGAAACGAAATCTTCTATTCAACCTATTATTGCGTCAGCATCATCAATACCAGTGAAACAATTGAATAGCGAATTGCAGCCAGTGGGTAGAGTGAATGAAACGTCCAAGAAATGTAAGGATACAACAAAGAGTGATACGATTAAAGAGGGTAAAGTGAAACAGGAGAAGCATCGAGAGAAACATATTATGGATGCGTCATCGATGTCTGATAAACGTTATTTGAAACCAGATGATATGAAACCGAAAGCGGCAGCGCCTCTCCCGGCGCCTCCACCACCGCCTCCCCATATGGAAAGTGAGAAGTTGGTGCCGAATCCGGAATATGCAATGGCAACGCCAAACTATCAAATGCCACCATCACAATACAATCAATGGCATTGGGAACGTTTGGCATTCGAGCGCAGCTTATATCAGTATCCAATGCCAATACAATTTCCACCATTGGAATTACAAAAGCATACAACTCCTGCTAGTGCGGCTGCTGCTGTTGCACCACCGCCACCAATCACAACACTACCCATACAAGAAAAGGAGAAACAACAAAAGCAATCGAAACAATCTGCAACCAAAACGAAATCGCCGAAAAAGGAGGATAAACATAAACGTGTTGATGATCATGGAAAGAATGCGGATAAAGAAAAGGCGAAGAGTAAGGAGGCCGTTGATGCTGAAGCAAATGAAAATGTTAATCAAATGCAATTGAAACAACATCAGCAGCAGCAACAGCAGCAGCAACAACAGCAACAGCAGCAGCAGCAACAACAACAACAACAGCAGCAGCAGCAACAACAACAAGAGATTCAATCGATGGGCGTTTATACACCGGATTCAACAACAAATTCGGTGCACAGTTTGCATTACGGACAATGCGATTTGGATGTGAGTCAATTGGGTTTGGAATCGCCAGCATCCATATCGAGTGATATGGCCTCGCAGAACTCTGTTGACCAGGTACGGCCGCCCTCAAATCTTCCACCTAATAATCCAACGCCGAATTACGATTGTACCGTGCAGCATAATCTACAAGCGAATATGCAACATACAGCACATCCCCAACAGCAACAAGTACAATCTGCAGTGTCTGCGGCAACTCAAGGACAAATTGGAATGCAAAGTAAACGACAAATGCAACAGCAGAGTAGGAATCGCAGTAGTACGCCTTCAAGTAAACAACATAACATGCGTAGTACACCGCCAACACCTCAACATGTCCAACAAGTAAATTAAATTATAAATTCTTTTTTATATGTTTCCTCTAATTGTTTATAATTGTTTTTGTAGGTACAACAGCGTCAACGTGCAACGCCACCAGTACAATCAGTACCACCTCCACAACAACATCTCCAACCTAGTCCAACACAATCCCATCATCAAACACATCAACTAAATACCGTACAGCAACACAACCATTCCTCGCAACAACTGCAAGCCCATCTTCAGCATCAAGTTGCCATGCATCATCAAAGCTATGGTCATCACCATCATCAATTACCTCCGACGCCTACGATGCACCAACATCCCCACCATCACCATCATTCGGTTATCAGTCAGGCGAATTATATTCCCGTACCTCAAATGGCAGTCAGTTCGCAGGCGTTCTCTGCACAGGCGCCTAGCAGTTATGTAACCGTACCAACAATGACTACCGTCATCCAACATCGTATGTCAACGCCGCAAGGTACATTGGGACCGCATCAGAAATTAGGACCATCGCCAGCATGTGCAGTAACATCGGGCAGTACGAATTTCTATATACAAGCGAATCCACATCCACATGCTCATACGCCGTTACCAACACCAAATACACCCACGCCCACATCTTCAACGCCGACAGCATTAGCACCTCCATCCGCATCGAACAACCCATCGAATAATCAAGGTAATAATAATAACAACAATAGCAGTTGTAGTCTCGCCAAACTGCAGCAATTAACGAATGGACTTGAAATGATTCCTCCAGCCGCATGCAACACAATGACACCGCCTCCAGCCACCGCAATGACGCTAACACCACCGCCATCCCATCATACGACGATGACACCGCCGCCCACGCACCAAATGCTGCAGAATCAACGTAATCTACCGACACCGCCATCCGGAATACCAAATCTGCAACCACAAGTCTTGGGCTATCATAAATACTATCAAACGAATATGAATGTGAATCAATTGGGTGGAACGGTTACGCCGCCAATGGGTCAGAATCTAGGACGGACCGCGCGCAATGTGGCTAATGTGGCAGCCGTACAACATATGCAAACGACCACGAGCCGTGTCAGTCCGAACGTCGGCATAAATCCGAATATAATGGCGCAATACAATTTGAATGGCTATCGTATGGCAGCGCAACAGACACCTGCAGTAACTGGCTATATAGCAAATACTGGCTTCATAAATAATACACAGATTCCGATGCAAATGGGCGTTATGAATATGACACAGACACAATATCAAGATCCAGCTGCAATTCAACGTGCCGCCCAACAAAATACAATGTACACAACCTATGGCTATATAAATGGTGGGTTAATGCAACCATTAAATGGTACAATGCGCAGATAAACTCACCATCAACTTGTAAATATATTTTTTTATTAATCTATCTATACTAATCTATAATTGAGGCTGTGCTGGCACGATAAAATAATAATATTTTCAAATGAAGGAGAAAAAGAATTAATTTTGTTAATTGTTGTTAAACGCGACTGATACAATGAAGAAGAAGAAAAAAAAAACAAACACATAAGATAGGGACCTTTTCTTAACTCCTATTATTACTATTATTAATTTGTTTCTATTTGAGTATTTATTAATTTTGTAAGATATATAAATGATGTGAATATTGTAAATTTTTACAGGGACAGGTGAATATTAATTATTATTACTAATAAGACATAATATATTCATTAAGTAATGAAATATGCTTTTGTTTTCTGTATATATATATTATAGAAAAGAGTATTGTATATATAGTGTTCACCGCTGCGAACATATTTTACACATTTCTCCTTTTTATTATGACCCCGTTTTTTGTTTTAATTTGTTAAATTGTCACACAACTATTTACCTACACTGTGATTAGAATTGTTAGCTTTGTTTATTAATAATTTAATTTTGACATTTCAATTTCTATCATATGAAATATTGATCTATCTATCTATCTATATAGATATATATATAAAAAAAAACATTAAAGAAATGTTAGTTTTTTAATTCTTTTCTATCTTTTTAATATTCGCATCCCCCAACCCTCACCTTCTTGTATATTAAAATTGATTTCATATATTAAGCAATTTTGCATTAAATGATTTTGATAGCTATTTAGGTTTATTCTATTAATTAAACGAATGAATGTGTCTATAAACAAAATTATTACAAAATTACAATAGTGAAAAAAGAGACATTAACAAAAATGAGTGATAATTTTCTAATTAAAGCAATGAACAAGTTGCACTAGGTTATTTCTCGCGCGGAATGCTTAAATTTTGATTATTGCTATTTTATTCATAGAGTTTCAGGTTTAAAAAAAAACATTTAGTATATCATACATATTTAGAAAAAATATACGTCGAAATTCGTTTATGGTGTTCGGATAAAACATAATATTTTATGTTACTTGAAAACTTAATTCGCGTTAAAGTGAATTTTGCTTCGCGTACAAAAAATTCAGGTATAAAAATATTATTCGCGAAACTTTAATTCGTGTTAAAGTGAATTTTGCTTCGCGTACAAAAAATTCAGGTATAAAAATATTATTCGCGAAACTTAAATTCGTGTTAAAGTGAATTTTGATTCGCGTACAAAAAATTTAGGTATCAAAATCTTGTTCGCGTACATGTGAGTTCGATTACCTCGGGGTCGCGTACTTGGGGGGGGGGGGGTATAGTGTATTCTTAAAATTCTATAAACCGATATGAATACATAATATGATGTAACTAAATAGAAACAATGCTGTATTTTTGGGGTCTCACTAGGACCTGACTATAGGTTAAAACCGAAGTCGGTTTTTTGTTCAAATTTCCCAAGATCGAAAAACGGTTTTTTAGCGCCGGTTATCAAACGGTTGTTGCTTATGTGAAAACTAAATTTTAATGACTGCTGATAGTTATATTTATGAATATTGTTTTAAGATAAATTGTGCTCTTTACTTTCAATTAATATTGCTCACGTTATATTTAATCTTTCCTATCCTCTCATCCCCTTTGAGTGGGATGAAGTACTTAGTTAACAACAACAGTCTAGAGCAGGGCTGCTTAAACTGTGGGTCGCGAACCCCCGGGGGGCGTGTGACTACTGAAAGGGGGTCGCCGCAAAGATCTGTTACTTTTGAGTAATTTATAAATAAACATTGTAGATTCTACAATGTCGCGATAGTACACCTACATCTACGGTCAATATAAATTTCATTATATGAAGGAGGGGGTCGTTTAAAATTTCCTAGACTTGAAGGGGGTCGCTATATGAAAAAGTTTAAGAAGCCCTGGTCTAGAGGAATTCAATTTTGAATTTGAAATTTATTTGTCTTACAGATTTCGTGTTATGAACAAGTGATTCTAAAAAATATTTCTCCTATTTTTTTAAAATAAATATACTGGGTATATTGAAGTACAGTAAACTCTCTATTATCCGGATTGCTTTAAACGAGGAAATTATTACAATTTGTAATAAAAAAATTCATGTTTAATGTACGTTTTTTTTTTCCTATTTCTCCCCATGTTTTTCGATTATCCGGTTTTTTTGTTATCCGGATTGCCTTCATCCCCGACTAGTCCGGATAATACAGAGTCTACTGTACATTGAAAGGCATATAAAATATTAAACTAATAAACGTTATCGTACATTAATAAAATTCACTTTTTTCACAAATTTTTTGTACATTAATTGTTTTAAAAAATCGAAAACCGGTTTTTGATATATTCCGGTTTGAAATTTTTTGCAAGCCACCAGTTAGTGAAAGCATTTTTTGTGCGACACTCCGTTCGAGGCGCCCCTTAACGGATTTTCCACAAAGTTTTCTAATTTCCTCTGAAAATATTTACATTGCTGCGTATTCTATTGTCTGTGACTATCATACAGAAACTATACAATTGAAGACATAAAATTATAATGTCCGCGACGAATGAGAACGGTATGAATAGTGAATCGATAAATCGTGGAGCATTAGGACGCGATTGTAGGTTATTGCGTGTTGTGAAATGTGTATTTTTAGTTCCATTTACCATTATTTTGATCAAAATGTATATCACAAATCGTAAGTACTAATAACGTACAATTATCGCTTATAAATTTCTTCTATTCTCCTATTAGGTGTCGCATTGCTCGAACATAATATCGCCACATACAAATATTTGTATGAGCATGGGGAGAAAATGTTTCGCAATATGTGGAATACGCCGATTCGTTACAGCGCAATAGGGCTGCCATATTTATGCGGTTTCCTAGTAAGGAAAATAATGCACTACTTGAATAGAAGTAATTATAGAATCTTTTACTAACTATTATATGTAAATGTAAATGTATCTAATTAATTTCTTTCTAGATATCGTTTTGGACATACATTTCAATTAAATTACAATGCCGTCTCTTCATGTTAGAGCCCTTAACATAGCCCTGACCTCTCATATATTTTAAGGATGAACTTAATTGACTTATTTTTAATACTAAATTTGTTAAACAAACTCCAGATGTATCCAAAGCAGGTAAGGAACAAATAAAATGTTCCTGTGCTATATAAAGTTCATTATTTTTTATGTCTTATCACACAAATGTTATGACAATTGTCTTTGAGTAGCGTTAATCGAGGAGGCGATAAACGAGGCTTGATTGTGGGTGATGTGCTTGCTAAGCCTCGATATAGGGCTAATGCGTGCGACTTAAGAAAAATGTGCTTTTTAAGAATGTGTACGTGCGACCGATTTGCTTCAGAGTCATTGAGAATTTTAAAAGATCCACTGCAGTGGCGAGAGCGGTTGGGGACGTGCTGAATATTCGGGAATCTCCATCGACCACATATTAAAAGTCACTTGTTCAGAAAAACAGAAATGAAGAACCGGGCTAGGCAAAGTCCCAAAACAGGAAATAACATCGTAAATATCCTGTTAAACCGGAAATACAACAAACTTAAAACTATAATCATTCAATTCTTCAATTTGCAGTATATGTTAATATCAATTTTGAAAAACATGATATTGAAATATTGGTACTTTTTACAAAAAAAAAGGGATAAGCGAAAACTGCCCTTGCACCAAGGTCGTAGTGGAAGCGCAGACTATAGAATATATTTTATAGTCTGTAGCATTAGCCTTGAACGAATGCGAATGTGGAAACACTTTTTCTAATATGTAACGATATGTGGTCCTAAGAAAAGTCAAGACTGAGCATGAAAACTTTGGCAGCAATGTTGATGGTTGGAGTGAATTTAAATGAAGATTGCATGTCTACAAGAACACTGCGAAACAACTAAAATCTATTAAAGAAAATCCACAGTGCAGAAAAATATTAAATGAGTGCAATATTGTATTTTATTTTAATTTTTTGGAAAAAATCAGTATCTTAAAACTCCCTCCATTCCTAAACGACCAATATCTCAAAATATTTGTCCGTTCTCTAGAGATTTTAACATAGAGAGAGTTGACTGTATTTTGAGTGATAATATTATACCTATTACATCATTTATATTATTTTTATACGGTGCAATTATTCCGGAAACCAAATAGAAACGACTTAAATGAAGAGAAAGAATATTTTAGGAATGCGTTGGAAATTGAACATCGATACCATAACTATTCGCCTTATACCAATCATTGTAACGCTCTGATAAGTCGTTATCAAACATATGATTTGATGTACCAGTTTTACCTTCACGTATAAAGCTAGCCGTAT
>JAODFZ020029714.1:0-12517 GCA_027574845.2 Deinopsis erosa
CGAGAAGATTGTATTCTATTAAAATTCCAGCTCGATCCGATCACTGAAAGTGCTTGAAAAGGAGGAAGAGGAATATGTGCCCCTTTGTAACCATGGAAATGACTCTAATAACAGATTAAATTAATATTAAATGTTAATGATAAATGAAATATAGAGAGAGTTTTAAAAACATAGCTTTTAATAGGTTAATTTTTTCTTATGTCAAAATATCAAAAATTGACTTTTAGGCTAAAAGTTTTAGCTGTCAGACTCAGATAGTTGTATTCTCAGAATAAATTACTTACCTAGAATTCGAAATCCCGGCCCTTAATAAAATAACGCAGAAAATATATTGAATTGTGTATTACCTCGATATAAATAAGAATAAGTTATCAATATGCTTATGAAACACAGCACTTGTTGGAATCTGCGGAAGCATCTTAAATCTCATTTATCGTGCACCATAAGTATAATCTCATTAAGTAAATCTTGTTAAATTGATATATTGCACATTTTTCATGCTCTTTAGCTTTATGCTGTAAATATTTGTTGAAAGTTAAATCAATATTTACTTTATACACATTGAGTGAACGAAACACAAAGTCTGATCGGTTTTTGTTTTAGGATTTACATCAAATGCAAGAAGGAATTAGATGATTTGCAAGTGGCAGCAATAAATAAAATTCATGACAAATTGCCATTCCTTTTTCAACCAATTCGTTTTTTATTAAAAAAATTTGAATTTTTATAACTTATAAGTACTAAAGTGTATTGAAGAGCTTTTTGGCTTTGTTTCTCCTTCCATGCGACTTGAATTTACGATCGAAGCTAGACCAAATCATAACAACAGTAAAAATTTCAAGCTTTATACATGAGTAAATATTAAAACCATACAAAGAATACTAAAGCAGTTAAAACTTGAACAACAAATGATGTTTCTTTAAATGGTATGACTACGACATTTAAAACAATTACACTCTAAATGGATTTAATTAAAACGTTCTAAGTAAGCTTTAAATTATTTTTCTATTTCAATCCATTCATTATTATTTATTCTCATTGATGGATTCATTTTCATTATGATGCATTCATTATGTCACATCAATTGTCTATTTGTAAGCATGTAACGCTGAAGGAAATTACAAATTAATTCTGTAATTCAAATTATTCCTGCATAAATATAAAGAGGCTATTGGTCTGGTTGTTAAGTGTATATATACGTTCAAGTTTGCTGGATTTTCTTTATTCACGACCACACAACATGTATATACCACCCAGCATTGAACCTCACCTATAACATAAATAAATCTAATCATAACTTCGTAACGCGATATTAACAATAAGAATTAAACAAAAACCAAAATCTGAAATGGGCTTGAAATTTATGCGATTGCACAATAAAAAAATTTGATGCCACCATAAATCATATTTCTTATAACTGAATTTCGATTTTCATATAAAATTTATATATTATACGCCGATCTTAGTTCATAAATCATCATGTGCCCAAATAAGTTGTTTCAGTATAAAAAGCGCATTTGCAAAATTGTTTATTGTTTATTGTTATAATAATACCATATGTTGATGTTTTCTTTTATATAAAAAATTTTCTCGACCTCAATGCAACTATTTAATGTATTAAGTTGTGAAATAATTGTTTTCTTTTTGTTTCAGCTGAAAGTGATATAGCCAGTTTCGCATTGCTCAAAGAACATTATCATGCGAAACATGAATACCATACCGATTTATTTAAGCCACATACAAGACCGAATGCTGTTAAACAATTGTATGATGCTGCGGCTAAAACACCAATATATCTTATGCGACAGATGGACAGGTGGAGAAGAGATGGACATCGCTCATCAAGATTCTTCATGTGCACGCCCGTTCTTGGCGCTAAACGAAGAAGAATTCGTGGACGCATTGACATCGACATTGAAACACGAATGGTAAATTAGAAATATGTATGATTGATTACTAGATTAAGAGGGTGGTAATTTAATAAGCGCCACTTAATTACAAAAAAAGAGAAAGGATGTCGTTGGTATTCAATTTTATTCATTTAATTGAAACTGGTTTTTCTTGCTCACATCCTACTCAACAAAAGTTTGTCTATAACACACACACCTTTAACTAAAAATTTAATATTCACACGGAAGTTTATCTGCAGATGCACCTACGTTCAAAGACATTTCATTTCTTTTGCATTTAAAATATAATAATAATAATTTTTATTGAATTTTATTACAATAGTTGCATTCATAGTAATCTCACTCCCACATTATTTACCATAAAGATCAAATATTTCATTCTAATTTATTACGTCATATTTTTTGTGCTTTTTAATTGTTTACAGATGTTAACTGTCAGCAGCTTCTATCTAATATTCCCAAAATCCCAATTATATGCTTCATAAAAAATATTTTTATTTGAAATGCTTATAATATCTCACACAATAATCCCAATTCAATATATTTCTTTCTATATAACAGCATATTATGTATTTCGATATATTTTCACTGCCAGAAGCAAACGATTCTATTCCGTTCATATTTGGACATGTGCAACAAAAACTTGATAACCAATTTTTATTCTGAACTTATATGTGCGTTTAATAATGCAATCCGCCTCTTCGCTCCCCAAAGTGAGATCATATTTTTTGCAAAATAACAAAAGAGTCTTTGTTTCACATTTTCAACTTTACTGCAATTTCAACACTCAAGCAATTACTTAAAGGTAATCCTTGGGAATATTCTTCATGTAGAATAAATATTTTTTCACTGTTGAATGAAAAGTAGGTTAGAGTTACCATAAAAGAATTTTAAGTTGATTAGAAGACGCCTACAATATACAACCGAGTCGAGAAATTAATTTTTTTGTGAGCTATAAAAGTTTAAAATTAAAACGAATTTTCATTAATTATCGAAGCGCATATTATCTGTTTGCAAACCAATCATTTGAACAGATGCCTGAATCATTTATCATGCAAATTACAACGATAAATAATGCATGCGTACGTTAAATATGCTTTAAAGAAAAAGTATACGATGATTATTGTTAGAAAATTGAAAACTGCTGGATAGCGTATAAATATTTATTGGGTAAAAAATATACGAGTAGCAGGCAAATTAATTTGCAAACATAGCAATTTTGCAAATGGAATGAATGTATAATAATGGTATTAAATGTCGTTCCAACGAAACCAGAATTTGCTTTGATCAGACACCTTGGCATAGCATAAAAAAGCAATTTTTCAACGCTAATTAACATCATATTGTGTATGGAACAGCGGGCGTTGTATAGAAATAAATACTTTGTATGTTTTCGGCGGATGTTCAAGTCATACAACACCATTTTTAACACCTTCGTGTTTTTTTTTATTGTGGAAAACAACACCATCATATTTATTGATTTTGCCTTTCGACATTGTTTGTTTTGATTTTTTCATTCGTCGTGCATTTGCATTGTAAGCACATGTAGTTTACCCTATCTCACAATGAGTGCAAATTGTAATGTAAAACAAAACAATGGAAATTATACAAACACTTTTTTTTTTCAAACAAACAGAAAAATATATTTGACTTCGTTGAATAAAAATTTACTTCCGTTACGAAAGAAAGATACATCTTGTGGAAGGAATGGACGCAATTTCCTTTCATCTTTTCACATTATTTTTTTCTTACACCTTGATAAATATTTAGCCTTTATTCAACCTTTTAATTAAAAAGAATTTTATTATGCTGTAGATTGCTTAAATTGATTCATTAAATAAGTAGCAGAATAATATAATAATTTATTTAGAAGGTAAGAAAGCAGAAAATTTGTTGTTTATGGTGAAGGTAAGTTGCAGGTACGCTGCGGGTGGTATCTACCTCGAAACATTTGACTTTTAGAGGCGTGTGATCAAAACCCTTCTTTGGTATTCCACTCGCACAATTAAATATTCACACATTTTCATGATTCGATGTTTCATCCGCATTTAAATGGTTGGGATGTTAAGCAAACTACTAATTTCTTATTTAGTATTACATTTTAGAGTCATGCAAATTCCTCTTCTTTAAAGCTTTTGTAGAATTACACGCGAAAAGTGAGTTTGATATTTAACAGTTTCAGCAGCAGATGCTCGCAGACAATTCATTTTATGATGTTCTTTTAAAAGTAATTAACAATTTTACAGCCTGCGGTTGTTGAAGAACTACGAAGATGGACATCAAGTGAAGCATTAGGAGATATAACTGTATCTGCGGATGGGCCTACGCGCATACTTTCAAGTACAGTCGCGACGGATGGCGACAATACGGATGGCACCGTTCTTTCAGACGACGAAGGAATTGATCATAAATTGCCATCACCTGAAGAGCAATTACAAGTCGTCGCTCTTAAGTATGAATCGAACATATGTTCTTCTATGGAATCCTATAATTATTATTATTGTTCTCTCTTAGATATCCGGCTGAAATTGTTGCGGTTGATATATCGGGGAAATGCTTTGATAGAATGTCCATGCAGAGAAGATCGTTAATGACTGGTGATATTGATAATCAGCAGGATGATGGAAGCACATTACGTCGAAGAGGTCGGTCACGTAAACCACGCAACAAACGTCGCAATACATTGGGCAGTACTGACCAAAAGGAGATTCGAGAAGCATTAACTGCTGGGTATGTTTATTTATGTCTACTACATGCATGCCATTTAATATTATGTTTGTATTTTGCTGTCTATTAACAAAGCATTTGATTGTTATGAACAAATATACTAATTGCGGGTTAATTAACAGGGAGGAACAAACCTCATCAGTACAAACTGTTGAGACCGAATCACCTGGTGCTGTTGCACGCAGTAAGAGTAGCGATCCATTACGTTTCAATAAAAAAGAATCTCCTGAAGTGAAAAAGTCGCACTTTAGTACGCTTAAGCAATGGGGTAGGAATCGTTTGAAAATGATTGCTCAATATGCCGATTCCAAATCAAATGATAATAAATCGAATGATATTGATAATATAAATATTTATGAAACAATTACTGTTAAGCGTAAACGAAATATTGATAAAGAACGTAAGTCGATGCACGAACGTAAACCATCCTGTTCATCGTCGGAAAAGTCGAGCATTAATATACCAATTAATACGCCAATAACAGCTGCAATGAATATTGCTTCTGTTCGTTTACGTGATAGTTCAGCGCAACGGCGTTTAAGAAGATCAGGTGGCAATAAAGATGAACCACATTCTTCGAGTGGAAATTGGAGTGCGAGTTCTGAGAGTGGTAGAGCGTCGATCGGTTCCGAATTTACAACAACAACACAACCAAAATCAACAACATCAGCAACAACATCTAATAATTCACTCAATTTACATGCACCGAGTTCTGTAAATAGCCGTAGACGATTTAATATAAATACATCTACTTCTGGTAGCGTAACAAGTGAGGGCACTCTAACACCCGACATAATACATGATTTGCATGAAGACGGCGAGACAAGTTCCGTTTATTCATGCGACACCGAAGGCTATTACACTTCCTTCCATATGGATAGCGGTCTGAAGACGTTAAAAGAGGAAGATTCGCCAGCGACGCCTTTACATTCCACATCGACATTTTCAAATTCCAGTTCCAATAATACAGTACTCACCGCTGAAAACGAATATGAACTATTTGGTAAAGGTTCCACATCGACAACTACTAGTTCAGCTGGAACAGTTTGCACGGCCTTACGAGCGGCTGAAAGCAACAGATCTTTAGTTATAGGCCCTGTAGTTCCTGAAAGAAAAAGTTCCTTGAGTAAACTCTCTAATAAAGATAAATCACCGGAAAGCTCACTAGAAAGAGATTATAGCAGTGACAAGACTGGGACGGTGAAACGAAGTCCTGCTGCGAATAAGGCTACGGTGGTTGCTATTGTACATAAGCAAATTGATGGAGATGTGTCACCAGATAGTGGACATAACACGTCCAGTTCCCCTATTGAATCTATGAATAGTCCTAATGGCGTTCGAAGTGGATCCGAATTTGAATTCTCTGAATCATCTGATATGGAAGGTGCTGATCGCACAGAAAGAATCAGAGAGAAGACAACAATCAATTCAAGTCGCATTCCATCAATGTGTGTAATAACTCCTTCACAAAGTGACGATGAAAGCGTCAAAAGTCATAATTTTGATGATAATAAGATAAATAATAATATAAATAATAATGATTCAAAAGATGATGATAAAATGAAAATTAATTTTTCCATAAAATCCTATGAGAATAATAACAATTTGAACAGTAAAGTTTTATCGCAAACCGGTAACAAACTACAAGTGATTAATGTAAATCCACAAACTGGATATGCAACAATTGAAAATCAACAAATGCAAACAATTACAAAATCATCGCATCGGGCACCATCGCCAAGTGGTGGAACTGTCATTGTTAAGGAAAGCAGATCAAAATCACCACAAATTCAGCCAATTATTAAAGCGACCCTTTTGCCTTTAAATAACATGATTGGTAAATTGAAATTGAACTTTACGAATTTGGCATCGAGACTTGATAATAAATCACCTGTTAAAAGTGATTTAGATAATATACTTGATTCGGGAGATTATGTTACGATATCAGATGTAAAAAATAACAATGAAAAATCAGCGTCGAGTGTTATTTACGCAAACGATATCGTAAATCGTAATTTGAAAACAGTTCTATCGGGAAAGATACGCGAAACTGAATACATATCATTAAACGAGCTTCCTTGCAATGATCCTGAGGGTAATTTACAAAGCCCGACAGCGACATCCGATTCTTTGGAGCGGAAAAAGCGACAAGGCGCCCGTGTTACTCTAAATGCAGAAGGGAAAGTGGTTTACAGTTCAGATAGTTTGAAAAGGCGCAAAGGTGCGCATACAACGTTCGAGCCTGGTCCATTTGTGAAAATCCATTCATCTCCAACACAGAGCCCTCTAGCATCTCATAGAATAGTAAAACATATTCGTCCTGTCACGCAAGATTCGAAATTGGCGCGAGGAACATCCGTAGATGAATGCCAGTCTTTGTCTCAACAATTAGGTAAAGTGGTAATTAAAGCATCTAGTGGAGTGACTTCTCCAACATCTGAAATTGTACGCATGCCTCCTTCTACCATTGTATCACCACGACCGATGTCCCCAAAGCCAAATAACAACACGCGTGGAGCATACGTGCATATGCAAGAACCACGCATCGTTCCTGACGAAGGTAAGCCCCCATCCATCATCCACGCACAAACAAAATTCACAAAAGCACCGACAAACAATGATGAGAATTCTCAACCAAACAATACGCGCAAAATTAAACGTAGCGAAAGCTATCGAATGGCAAACGCTCCATTAACAAGTAAAATTAACAATTTCGAAAACAAATTAGACATTGAGGATCGTATTGAGAAGGAAATTGCAGCGGAATTATGGCGCGATCGTATAAATTATCCGGCAACGGTATCACCGAAATTCACCGAGAAACAATGTCACAATTTCCTCAATTCCGCCGCGCAGAATTTCATTCTCTCCACGCCGAGCAGAGTGATTATTCCTGCCGATAGTACAGAGCATCGTGCTCGTGTCCTCTCCATTTCGACAGCGGACACAGAGATCTGGTGACTGCGCGTGCAGGCGCGTTTTCACAAAAATCGATGAAACATTCACCCCAAAAATTACTCTTTACTCAGTCTTACATTTATATCGTGCACGTCGGAAGTGTACATTATTTTTTCTTTTTGTTTCACCATTTCAATGACCTTCATATCAAAAGCAACATATCTATTAGATAAATAGTGTTGGTAATTAAAAGCAGGAGATGTTTGCTGGTAATGGGACAATCCTATACATCCTTAACCTTCCCTCTCACCCTAATGCTTTAATTGGTGATTGGCCATATTCATTATTAACTAAATTACACGCTTAAGGTGATAGCACACAAACTAAATCATTGACAAATTACATTTTTATTGTTAATGAATATGGCTAATTAATATATTTATATGTGTTTACAAAACAATGTCGTGCTCACGTGCATGAACTGCGCACAATTGTTGAACATAATCAATGTCTTCCTTACTTTGTTGTTTAATTATTAGATTTTAGAATTTTTACTTAATTTGTGTACAAACAAGTGTCAGTATTGTGATAAAATCTCAAAGACTGAATTCAAACATTTATTTTTAATTCAATTTACTCTTAAAGATGTTAACATTAAGCATAAATGTTTGACCATCAAGAAGATTATTTATATTTTTAATAATAATATTCTTGATTTCATAAAACTGCACATGCAAAATTCATGACAATATTCATAAGCATGAAACGAAAAATTTTGCATCTTGTTTGACTTGCAAATGTTTGTTGCATGGATTTTGTCTGTGGTATGTTTTGTTTTCTCGGTTTGCCAAGACAATTTTATTTTATTATGATTTTCATAATGTATATTAGTTTTGTAAATAATTATATTAATTAGAATGCATGCAATCTTATCTATTTTTATTATTATTTAATAATACACGCAACAATTGTGAATAATCTTTTTTTTTACAAAAACACTGTACAGAAATTAATAAAACAAAGCTGAAACTTTTATTATAATTAAATTCTAATTTTGGTGTATTGTTTAATCAATCATGATTAACAGAAGGGATCACTTTAAACACATTTTAACTGGATAAATGAACGGTCAGCTTTTTTATTAGGATGACACATCATATATAAATGCACAGAGACGAATTTACTTTAAATTTGGTATAATATGAGTTTAAAAAAGTTTTTAAGCAAAATTAAGTTTGAGTTTAAAAATTTAAATAATTCAACATAAAATAAAGTTTTTTTAAGTACATTTTATATCAAAATGAAACTTTCATTCCAACATATTCCATATTTTATATGCTAATTCGTCTCTGTAGTTAAAGAGAAACCGAATGATTCATAAAAAAAAATGTTGATAATTATAAAACTGCAAGCTGGACAACATTTGCATCAACTCTATTATATGTGTGTACTCATTAGTATTTAGATGTGTGTTTTATTCAGTATTCTTTACTATTTATCACTAGAAATCGTTGTGAGTCTGCACGGAAATATCGCATGGAAATTGCGCACGCTTTTCTTGCACTCGATATTAAACTTTTATTCACGTAAAAATCGCACACAAAAAAAAACAAACATTATCAAACATTCACGGCTGGTAGAACAGGTGAGCTTTTTTATTACAATATCACTCGCATGGTAATTAGAACACAAAAAATATATTTGCATGCTTTTGTGAATTTTTCATATTCTATGTGTGTTGTTATTGTTGGAATTTATTATCTAAATTTAGTGTTATCGAAATGATTTAATCGTTTTAGTTTAGTGCGTAATCAATTTAATGTCTCATGAATAATTTAATTCACCCTCAATCACACAATATGTCTGAGTGAGTGGCGAGAGCTTTCGATATGAAGTGCTTTTCAATATTTTTTTTTTAATAAAATCTTTGTAAACAAACACACACGGAAGCACTTTCACTATAAAAATTTGCATCGATATTGATAATAAATTATTTTTCAGGACGAGCACTTTCTCCGCCTAAACAACACATTTACAATCAAATGGCAGTGCATGAGAATCAATTTAGTGGATATCGCAATACAATTATCGATAGAAATACGCTATCGAGAAACTTTGAGAGCAGCTGTTCGATAAATCGTGGCTCTGGAATGTATAGCACATTGCCAAATAGAAAACCCCGCTATAATGTTGGAGCTAGCGAGGAACGATCAGTAACCCCCGATATAATGCGAGGATTAGGGAATAAACAATATAATACGAACAGTATTGACCGAAGACATAGAAGGAATGAATTCGAAGGCTTTGTTGAATATCCCCCAAGAATTACTCACTTCAATAATGATCCGATTCACCAGAACTTGGGCATTCCGGTGCAAATACCGCAAGTCAATATCTACAATCAAATGCCGTTCAATGTGTATCAGTCAAGTCCACAGAATCACTTCTCACCAATTCATTCCTATAATGATCATTCAAACCAGTCGTTTAAAGTGTCACCGATTGATCCTCGTAATATGGGAGGATTTCATGCGTCGACACCATCGAAAGTACCGGAACTTAGAGCAGCTGCTAATTTGGAAAGTAAAATGTTATCACCGAAAAAGTCGACGATGAGCAATGAGGAATTATATGCAGCGATACATAAGAGTAAAAAGAAAATGAATATTCAGATGGATGAATTGGATCGTGGCTCGCCAGTTCTATCAAATAGTAGTTTATCGCCTGTAAATTCTGAAAATTCATTGAGTAATAAAAATACGAAGCCGGAAACTGGATATTTAGGTGATAAGTCGAAAACTAGATTAAGTTGGTCGCCGAATAGCGGTGAATATGTTGATTTTAATACGAATATTGATAAAAATCCGCCAAGTGTTGACCATAATCGGTCGCGGCTCAGTTGGGCGTGTGGCGATAAGAAAGAATCACAAACATCACGTTTAGATTTTAAGAGACTCTTATTGCTGCATGGAAAAACGAAAATCAACCAACCTGCAAAGAAAATGTCAGCTGTGGAGCAGTTAAAACTTTCTAAGCAGCAGAGTAAATCGCCACCTCCCTATCCACCTAAGCACGAAAGTGATGTTAGTATTTTAGATTTAACGTCGTCCCCAAGGAATAATAGAAATCGCATGACCAATAATCCACCTGGTTCACCAAATCGGGTGCTTGACAAACAACGACCACCACCCAAACTATTATCTCCGAGATCTCAATGGAGATTTGCTAATCCTAGAAGTGATGTACTCTCTTCTACAATACCGGAAGATTGTCACGAAGATGAGAGCCCTAATACTTCCGGGGAAGCAAAATCTCGAGCAACAGCTGATACAACAAACTTTAAAAATATAAAGCAAATGTTTGAAAAGGATTTGGCGAGGCCGATACAGCAACAATTAACTGCCACACAAAGACTGCAAGCTCAACGTGCACAATTTTTCAATTCGACACCAATTAGTAGTCCTTTGACCCGTTCGAAATTTCAAGATTATAATAAACCCCAAATGAACGAACGAACGAAATCTGCTTCACCGCCTACATTAGAAACGGCTTTTTAAAATATATTTATTATTGTACATAAAAATTATTTCATGTGCGCATATGAGCGCACTTTTAATTTATTTCTCCAGTTTTCTAGTCTAAAAGTCATTAGAATTTAAAGTTTAATTGTATTTTTGGGTTAATTGGTTTGTACTTTTACTATCTGTACTATGAAATGTATTTATTATTCAATTTAATTAAGATTTTTTTATAACTATACAATTGTACCTACTACATGACTACAATTTTTATAAGAATTCTACATTGTTTTGTACATAAAATGCAGCCAAGTCATTTCATGTTTTTAATATAAAAAAAATAATATATATTAAACGCTGATTATATTGAAATACGTATTAGTTTAGCTAAAAGATGCCTTAACTAATATATCAAATTAAATATACAATTTTACAAACAGTTCGTGAAATTATTTTGTTATTTGTGCTGGATTTACCATTGGAGGTCTTACACTCATCTGTGCCATATGACCCATTGGCATCATACCCATCATAGGAGGTCGCATTCCCATCATTGGTGGCATAGGTCCATGAGGTCCCATCATCATAGGTGGCATTGGACCACCAGGTGCCATGCCTACAAAACAATATATAATTATTATTCTAATAAATTATTTTTAATATTAATTTACCTGGTGGCATCATACCAGGCGCTCCAGGTCCTGCAGGTCGTTGGCCCATAGTCAATGTAGCTGGAGGCGGAATAGCCACCCCTTTACCTGGTGGCGCAAATGGATTATTTGCAATCTTTCCAGCTTTGAAGGCAGCTGTTGTTGCGTCGATTAAATGTTGAGCTTGTTCTTCCATCCATTTTTGATAATAAAATTTAACATTGTCTTTGTGTTTTCTTCCTGTACAATGTGTTTTCCTTACACTTGGAGAATCATGTGTTAGATATGTATCACAATAGTCACAATAATATTTTGGCATTTTAAATTAAATTTGTTAAGTTCTATATTAGTTTACACCATAAGTTTACACTTTACTTTATATAAATTCTAGGTTATATTCGTTATATTCAGTTATATTAGCTACTGAACACAAACATATATTGGTACTTTTATTTTATTTCGTTGGCAACGCAGCATAGGGGAACTAAATCGCACAAAAGTGGCTCCACTAGTGTTGGGTGATGTGAAGTATAATAATGGCGCGACATCAAAATCAATTCAAGTTATTCAAACATTTAAGAACAAAAAACCTATAAAATAATTGGATAATATTAAAATGTTAGGCTGTATAAGTGTGAAAAATCATTTCTTTTTTTATGACTGCGGATTAGGCTTTTTTTCTTACAAACTTTAATAATAATGGGTGCATTCAGGTAAACTCAGCGTTGCAGCGCTTTATGTCATTTCACCGAATTTGCTTACATCGAACTACGTCGAACTCAGCGTATCGCCCGAAACGCTGAGTTCGATGTAA
>JAODFZ020029940.1:0-10365 GCA_027574845.2 Deinopsis erosa
ATAGGATGACATTAACTTTGAGTAGATGATTATATATTAGATATCGACATTTCTCTCATATTTTGTTAATAAGAGCCCGTTTACACACTTGCCCCGTTTACACTCTTACCCCACTTCACTTTATGATTTTCTTGCAAAAGCTTGTTTTATGTCAATTTTCTTTCTGAAATATCTCAAAAACAAATGACAGTAGAGGTGAAGTATGGTTAAATTACATCTTCTATCAAATGAAAGAAGAAAAAATATATAGTTCTATTTAAAAACATAAAGTATCGATTTCCGGTATAACCGGAAGGTGGTTGAAAATATTTTACTTAAATAGATTAGATGCATTAAACCCCACAGCAAAATTTCAAAATTATATTCCGATTGGAAGTTGGATAACTTTCGAAGGAACAGTTACCAAAGACACCCTGTATAAGTATATAAGCAAGGGGCGCCACATTTCACTTTGCATCTACCGCCAAGAACCCTAGAGCAGGCACTGACAAACAGCGTTATTCTTTTGTTGAAATTTTGAAAAACGTTTTCGCATAAATGTGACTGTATTTCACCGATAACGCGCCGTATGTCCTCTTCAACTGTTTCATGCTTATTCGCATACACGTTTTCCTTCACATAGCCCCAAAGAAAAAAGTCCATCGGTGTTAGATCACACGATCTTGGTGGCCAATGTTGATAGCCAAATTGAGAATGACACGGCCTGGAAACTTGGTCTACAGTAACACCATTGTTTCACGTGCTGTGTGGCAGGTCGCACCGTATTGTTGGAAAAACATGCCCTCCACATCAATTACATCCAATTCGGGCCACAAAAACTCCGCTAACATTTCGCGATAAATAAATAATAATAAATAAATAACACTGTGCCAGAAGTTTCGTGTTGGCCATTTGCCTGATTTTACGTTTAATCGGAACTATTTTTCTTTACGTTGGAATAAAAATGTTTGCTTAATTCATAAAAGAAATGTGCTTTTCTTTAAAATTAAATCCGGCGCCCTTGTTGGGACACCCTATATATGTATTCATTTACATCGATTTATTTTTACACAAACTACATAACAAACTGCAAACGTGAGTATAAAAGCCACAAAGTGTTGTTTATAAATAATTGGTGGTTGGCAATACATTCCTCATGATACTAGAGCTTACTTCGTTCTCAAAAAATATAGTTTATAGTTTTGATTTTTTTGCAATAACGAGTTAACAAATTGTAATTTCGAAATAACTTAAAAGAATGATTAGTAGGTATATTAAATATGTGAAACAACACTAATTAGGCAAGACAAAGTAAGTACAAATAAATAAATTATGAAAATTTAATATCTATAAAATCTAAGCATACGGTGCTGAAATGTATAGATACATATATTTTGGGACACAGAAAATGTATGTGAAAATATATTCTAAAAATAAGAAGAGATTACATGTTAGAATAATAAATGGTTGTAATAAAAACTCATATACATACAATTAAATTGTTTTTGTCTTTTTTAATGTTAAAAATACACAGGAATTTTACATAAAGATTTTTAATATTGACTATACAACAAGTTTTGATTATAATTTATGAATAGAATGTATGAGATTGATTCTAATGAAGGGCCTAAATGGATATTCACACCATCCAAGCCACTCGACTGACCCTTTCATTATTAGTTGATGGAGGTATTGAAAACCCGCCGATACCACCCACAACACTGACACCTACCCCAGTACCATGGCTGTCGACGGGTGGCCCGGGTCAATCAGGATCAAATTTGCAATCGATTCTCAACAACATTATAACTACGGCGAGCGTAGTAACAGCAAGACATAATTCTATAGAGGCCAGAATGATTAAGTCATTTGTGTCAGTGTATGTCTCTTGGTATTCGTTTAAATCAAGCGATGTTAAAGTTCGTGTAGACTGAACCACTAAAGCAGTTAGAAATGAACAAGCTATTCCCCAGAGGATAGACAGTGGCACTGCAATTTTCACCGAAGGACCGAGAAAACGTAGCGATGATCCTGGCATACACGTTGATGTACGATATCCACTAAAGCCTCGGCTTGTATGAATGCTGGAAGCTTAAAAAATATAAAAAAAAAATGCAATTAAATAACAGAAACTGATCACTGAAATATGTCATGCTATTTTTAAGTAATTAAACTACTACTGATCTAGCTCATTTAAGCTTAATGCAATAATAAATTACCTATCGATTTATAAACTAATAATTAGATTATATGCAAAAACAAAACAATCATCACATAATAGAAAAAATACTGTAAACTTGGTTGACTAAATCATCTAGTTTTATATATCAAAGACGTTTTATTTTCTTAAAAGGACAAAAGAGAGTCGGATAATGATCTTGTCCAACACATTCATTTTCTCTCTGATATAAATTGGTTAATAGAATTAAATTAATCATGGATTATCTCAATATTGTTGATATCCATTAATAGATGTTTTATATAGCGATTGGCAAAACTCAATAATAATAATTTGTCATTTGTTCGAAGTTGGTTTATGCGTATATTGATTAATATTTTCGTAATGGACAGTTGCATAGGATGAATGTGTAATTAATGTCATACTTCATGAATAACTTTCATTAAAAATTATGACATAGGATGAGAGCACACTTTAGAAATTGCTGCTGCATGGAAAATTATATCTACCTATCTACAAAGTTATCACTAAATATAGTAACACTTAAGCAGCAGCATTAATGAATTCTTCGTCTCTTTTAAACGAATTTACTTCAACAAGATTGATTTACAATCGGACACTAAACCAATTCTCCTTTTCACATCGTTTTAATTTGCTGAAATCGTTACTACGAACGACAATGCGAATGGAAAGAATGCAAATGTAAATGATTTAATTAAAAATTTCTTAGTGTTTTCTAAATATTCATTAAAGCTGCAGAAAATTTTTTAATAAACTTGCCTGCGCTTTAATACATTAATATTAATAATGTAAAGTTTAATGCGCTCTAATTAACAAAGAGGTAAATTTTCTACGTTGTATATGTTTCAACAATATAAGCTTATCAATTTTGTATTGATAACATTGTTACATTATGCGATAATTTATTAACTAGATATCTTCTGAATCCTGAATGATTATGTTGCTTAATAATAAACTTCTGGAGCGTTGACAACAGCGCCAAAAATAGATTTTATTCAATAATTTAAAATTGTAATAAATCAAATAATATTATAAAATGGTGAATAATATTTAAAAAACAATTGCTATTAGTTTATTTTCAACTCATTGTCAGTGATTTCGATTGAATACTTCATTAGCGCAATAGCAATTAATGCTTTTGGAAGCAAAAACAAAGTAACGTTTAATTAAAAGTGTTTGTTTGTTCAAAGCTTTATTCGTTAATGACAGAGTAATAAAAATAATAACGAATATTTATTTACCTGCTGCAAGAATCGTTGCAGCTCCTGTTGGAAGTCCTAAACTTAAATTCAGTTCACCTTTCTCTTCAATGAATGCGACAGTTCCCATAATCAAAAATGTTATACCAAACACAATCTGCAATATAAATGTTTAACTTTAATCCGACTTTTTCTATATTTGTGTATGATGGTTACATCTATTTGGAAATAACTGGTTTATATATATTCGGAAACTCAATATCCTGTTTGCTGTATTTTGCTTAAAAAGTTTTATTATATAAGTTTAATCATATGAAATATTATAATAATAAAAACATTGATCTTGTGGTTTAATTAAATTTTGCATTTTCTGTAGATTATTAAATATTCTTATGTTATAAAGCAGCTGCCACAAACATTTATCTGAAAATTCAAGTGAGGCAAGGTTTTTGCATTCGTTATTATTCATACTAACTGTGCAAAAATGTTAATCTCAACTTTGTTGTGTCATTTGTGCGAGGGTATTATTAAAAATACTTACAAAACATAGGCGTCTGTATAAAGTTTTCGGTTTAGAAAATTTCCATAAAGACGTGTTGAAAGTATTTTTCTCTTCTAACAAATAAATGTGAATATAATTTACATAAATCGTGTTTTTTATAAAAATAATTTATTTATTAATTTATTAAGCTTTGTTCTTGAAATATGAAATATTATTGGTTATTTTACAATTTCCTACAAAAATAAATTGTTTATAAAATTGAAAATTTATTGGGGAAATATAATATTGATATATAAAATGGAAATGGCTGGATGATCTTTTGTCATGGATCGAATATAAAGCAGAAGGATAAATGATAATAAAAAAGCGGAACATAGGACAAAGTAAATGGTTTGAAATATATGCATATCTGGAATAAAAAATACTCATGAATAATGTTCTCTAAATAAACAATTAATATATATATATAGTGGAACACGGTTAAGGCGAACTAAATTTGTTCGTATTAACCGTAGTACGTACTAATCGTCTACAAAATATACTCAAAAATGGTTTTAATGTCATATTTAAGGATACCGAATTATTTGTATTTTTTATACTGACTCTACTTTTATTTTAAATGAAATACACTTTTTTCTATTTTCCATTTTCACAAATTTATAAATTGACGATTTTTTTAAAATTAAACACAAGTTACGTCACACACGTGACTGTTGTTTATTTTATGCTGTAATAAAAAATAGTCAAAACA
Source organism: Deinopsis erosa (assembly GCA_027574845.2). Taxonomy (NCBI): domain Eukaryota; kingdom Metazoa; phylum Arthropoda; class Insecta; order Coleoptera; family Staphylinidae; genus Deinopsis; species Deinopsis erosa. Next base: position 4,632 of record JAODFZ020029940.1, read on the forward strand.
TTTTTGTATATTTTAGTTTTTTCATTTTTTTTCTGCCGAGTAGAGTAATTTGTTCGTAATAAATGTGATTGGATTCGTCTTAAACGTTTAAAAATACATGTAATTACCAAGCATTTTACAGCGACCCAAATACTAGTTCGTAATAACCGAGATTCCGTCATATTCGTGGTCGCCTTAACCGTGTTCCACTGTATATTTCATACATTCTTAAATTTGCTGTTTTTATATATTGCAAAATACATTCAACATTCATAAAAATAGAAAAAGGAAATTGTTCAGTCATTTAAATATAAAATATGGAATGAAATTTATAACGTTTTATAGGCTATATGTAAATAAAATTTATTTGTCAGTATATTTTCAAAAATATTAATCAAAAATATATTAAAGAAACAAGAGACAGACGAAAATATAAAAGTAATTTAATTGCGCACAAGTGCAAAGTTAAATTTCTTAACAAACTTGATGATTAACTGCACATAAAATTAGCATTTTGATAACGTAATTATAAAATTGCCTAAAACACTTTGTGTTTCGTATCAATTTGTAGGTATATCTTGCAATACAGCATGATCAAAGATTCATTAATTAAACAGTTTAATTAACATATGGTTCTGCTATAATAAATAAATTACATTCAAATGTGTGGTCAGTTGGAAAAATTGTTAAAATTGCTTAATCATCCAACGGAAAAATGTTTAATTGAAGCGAAATAATCTCTGAAATATTTTACATAATTAATTTTATTTGCATTTCACTAAATTCGCATTTACTAACAATAAATATTGAGGAAAAATAATAAAATCATACCTGCAATACACGAAGGCGTAAAACAGTAGCAAAAGGATAATAATTCGTTGTGGAATTGCTTATATCAGCGTTCGTATCCGGCTCACATGACGATACAGTTTCTTTCAATTTCGCTAAACCTACCTGAAAGAAAAACTAATTCTTAGCTTTACGTTTTAGCATTTTTAGTTTAGATATATTGGAATGTCTGTGAAGTATTTAATTTAGCGGTCTGGTTGTTAGATGTGTTTTGAAACATGCTATACATGTAAAATGTAATTTCTGTCTTTTTAGATCAAAGCAACATCAACTGTTTACTAGTTTTGTAGGATTCCCTAGAAAATAATTACATTTTCTATTACAGTAAATAGAGAAATTAGGTTAGCAATATTTTTAAAACATATATCTAATTATTTTGTTCGTTTTCAACTTTTAATCGAATAAGGAAAAGACTGATGTAAGAGATATCTTGCCAATTAAACAAAAGTTATTTACACAATTAATAAATATGATGATAGAATATTATTCCATACCTAAAATTTCCAATGCATATATGGTTAACAGAAAGGTTATATCTAAATATAATATATAATACATTGAATGTTTAAATTAAGTATATTTACAATTCGCAACAATATTTGGAAGAGATATAAATTTAATTGAATTTTCCTTTAGAGTAAATTTATATTTTTGCGAATCTATAAATTATTTATGCCGCAAATATTATAGGAAGGAATTAAATCATATAATTATATATACGGAAACTTTTTAGATGAAAAAATATGTTTATTTTATTTTATAGGATCAAGAAAATCAATAGTAGGACTTTTGATAAACTGTATTTGTGTACAAAACTGATTTATATTGTAAAAGCTCTTAAAAGGCGCTTTGCACATATTGTGCATTAGGAAGCTCAGCAGCATCCTAAATACAATAAACATCAAATAATCAATAAAAGATATTAGTTCTAGAATAATTAAATATTGTATAAAAATATTATAGATAGAAGCATGATGACAATATAAATGGTTTCATTTGTGATGAAAAATTGTTATCATCGGTTTGTGAAGCTGTGTGGTGATGTTTCTATTCAAATGTAAAGTACATATATACATGTGAAAAGCGTCTGTTGGTGATGTTGGATAAAAATATTATGAAAAATACAAAATAAATGACAATTTGAGTGTATTGTGTTTGTATTTGTGTTTCGCATATTGTTTCGCATTATATCTATTCTTTAATTATTATCAATCACTTAACTATTGTTAAATAAATTTATCAACATTTGTTTGTTGGTTCATTAGAAAGGATTTTCGCTGAGTAGAATTATACTCATTATATTACTAATTATTTTACAGCAGCATTAGAAGCTTTAAACAAAATTAGATTTTTGTGTTTTAAATGCAAAATGCTTATTTTTTGTAATTATAAAATAAAGTAAAACTAGTGAGACTTGTTGAGTATAAAAATAAATTACATTTTTAAATTAATTAAAGCACAGTATAAGTGCGTGATCAATATTTATTAAAAATAAAAAGCTTTTAGCAATTTCTCGTGTATATTTTTAACAAAATTTTAGTGTAAAATATTTTTTTTATAATTTAATTATTCAAAGCAAATTTTCAAGTAGATGTAATGATACATTTTCATAAAGCTTTTGTGCAATAATAATTTGTATAATGCATTGTCAAATTAGCTCCAGGATATGGCTAATTGTTTAAGGGAGAAACTTTTCCAATTAAAATTTAGTTATGGACTTATGTATTAATTAGATTTAAAATATAATTATTATGTTTACTTTTTATACAGTCAGCTAATTTGTTATATAAGGGAAATAAAATAAAATTAAACGATAATAACTAATATAGAAATAAAGTTTGAAATGTTTACTAATATACATTTTATGAAATAAAAACCTATGAATATTTACATAATAATATGAAAAACTTCTCTAAAATGTATAATAAAACAAATAAAGATTTTGTAATAAAAACAAAAATAATTAAGAAATTAATAATTGCTGAGAGAGTTCGTATAAAAAAGAAATCAATCATTTAGATTAGTGAAAGCATTTAGCTTAAAGCTTTGTAAAAAAAGTTGAAATCTCAAATCTCTTGTCCATTAAGAACCATTTCATCAAACAAACAATTTTTCAAATGGATTTAAATTAGAAATCGGTAAGTAAAAGCTTTTGTTATTAATATTTACTTAGTATAGGATGAGTCTCTATTGAATAATTTTGTGTTCTCTTCTAAATTTTTTTTTTTAATTCATCCCTTCAAATTGCTTGAACGTAAATCTATAATTGTATTTGCAACGAAGCGGACTTCATATCGTTGAGAAATATGGTTTAACCATGTCATAGTTTATGCTCATTCATTTCATTCTCTTTATGTTATTTAATATAATAGATTGCTTTGAGTATATTAATTGTTGAATTAATTGCAAACGACAAAGTTCTTAGGTTTCGCTTGTAATTGTATGATTTCTAGACAAAAACATATAATCAACACTAAGATTTGTGTATTTTGTAATTTAATTTGTTAAATATTTACATTTATAATTACAAATCAGACCGAAATAATTTGTTGGAAATTAGTAATTATATCAACACGATGAAAAAGTTTTTTTATTTATTCTTGTTATGAAAGAAATGAAAATTCTGCTGTAATGGGTAAAACATTAAAAAGTTGGAATTGTTAAGAGTTTATTTCGTCGTCAATAAAATATTTAAAAAGTTTTATCTTTGTTTCTCTTTTACGCGATGATGTAAGGAAGAGTGTGCAAAGTTTTAGAAATGAACAGGATTTAATTAATTTAGTTTGCTTTAGTAAATTGTAATGAATTTACTTACACACTCGGATTCTTCCATTTTATGAAGTTTTAACTCTTAATTAGAAATTTACACTGTGATCTGTTCCGACACGCTTTTCAACTAAACTGATACTGACTACAGGTGGACTGCTTCAAGCTTTTGCAGTTTGGAGTTCGCGCACTTTCAGATGAAACTGCAGCCGCTCCTTTGTCATTAAAACAATAAACAAATTTTTGTTTTACAAGCAATACAATTAACATTTACACAAGCATAAGTAAATATTATTAATAAAAACAATTATTAATAAAATAAAATTTCTCTTTTTTTTATACTTTTTATATTTATTAATTAATTCTTCATAATAGCAAAATGAATTGAATGAAATAGATTTTTGCTTTTATTGATTTGCTATAAAAAGATAGAGTACATAAAGTTAGCATCTCCAAATAATTTAGGTTTCATTCATTATGCAACTATGCATGTTGTTAAATTTTAGATAAAAGCTTTTAGTCAGTAGACTAATTTACTCTAAAATCTATACATATTTATTATATTCAATAATGTATAAATAATTATAATTAAACTTTCATTAATAGTAAAAAGTTTGAGGTTTGTTTGGCTCAATTATGTTTGTCTTAAAAGAAAGCTCACAACACAAATAGTATAAATATATAAACATTATAGTTCTCATGTTATTGAATTTTTCTCCTTTTCCTAGAGGCTGATATAGTTATTAAATTCCATTCGTATATATGTTTAATAAACTTGAACATTTTCTTTTGTTTGTATTTGAATAATAAATTTGCAACCTCTAAAATATTGATAGCACCAATAAGTCATGTCGCTTATAAGATATAGTTATCACACACTTATCAATGTCAACTTTTTCTTGTCGTCTTATTATATCATTCACATAATAATAGTAATCCAAAAAGATGTCATATGTGCTTGGTGTTGCTCTATTCGGTGCAGGATTATCGTCGTTCTAATACTTTTTCCCTCCTATAAATGATGAAAAACATTCGCTTAGGGATCGATAAGTAAAGTCCTCACCAAGAAAAATAAAAGGATTTTATGACAAAACTTTTTCCAATATTATTTTAATACAATAAAAGTAGTATCATTGTGTATGTACATACATATATACAAAAAAAAAAGAGAAAATCAAATCCGAATTACAAAACAATTCAATGAGATGGAAGAATTGCTTTTTCCATTTGATACACAACATTCTTATACTCAATTTAACCTTTTCAACACTTATAGTTAAATGCATATAAACATTAATTAGATAAATAATAAATACAATCACATGAACAATCTCAGTCGATTATTGAACAACAATATCACATAAATAATAGATTAAATTGATTTCATTTTGATGATTTGCAAGACTTTAATACATTGTAAGAACCAGAAGAGACCTGATAATAAGAAAAACACTTCGATGAATAACAGTTGGGTGTCATCAATATTGGGAAAATCAAGTCGTTGTACTGCAGTCACCAGTATCATACATCGTAACAATTCAAACACACAAGCATGTTGTTTGTTATCAAATAACATACCGATAGTTGTAAGTGATCCAATAATGTACAAAACAAAACATAGGACAACCAATGGATTAAGATTCTAGAATAGAAAATATTTAATTAGAATTTGATGCCGTAACAATTTTGATGGAAATTTGTCTATAAAGAAATTGTAATGTTAATAAAGAAAAGAGAAAAATATACAATAAATGAATGATAATTAATTTTTTTATGTTTAATAAAATTTTGTCAAATGAAATAAAGCTAATAATGGAAATTTAATATGAAAACAATAAACATTTCTGTATTCAATTTCACTTATTTAATAAAACGTGAAAACATTTTCCGAATTTATATTTGATAATTATATCATTTTTAAATTATTCTATAAAGATAGAACTTTTAATGATTGCTGCATTCATTTTTTACATAATTTGCTAAATTATTGATATATGCAATAAATATTTTCATTTATAAACTCTCTCACATAAATTTAAATAATAAAAATCAATACAACGCTTTTCTCTAATATTGGATGTCGCTTCACAGTTTCTTTGGAATGATTTTGTTGTGTGAAACAAGGATTTATGTCAGTCAA
>JAODFZ020029971.1:0-17082 GCA_027574845.2 Deinopsis erosa
AATATGTCACAAACACTCACTTATTTAGAAAATTTTTCTTTTCCATTATTTAGTTTCTGTGATACGTAATGCATTTGTTCTGATGCACGCATACATTTTTTCAACGAACAACAACAACCACGAAAAATGATTTGAATTTTAATCTGACACATATTAAAAATTTTTCATGCCGTACAACATGAAGCATAATATTAGTAATAAAAAAAGCTCTGAAATATTAAAAACAACAAAATTGTTTCATGCACACAAACATAAATAAATAATTAACATAGTTATTAAAATAATTATTTACATTAATTTTCATTTATTATTCAGAAACTGTGTATTAGCCTGAAAAATGAATTTGAAAATTATATTTGACCAAAAGTATGTCATTATTCTTATTTCATTCAAGACCTACTTAATAGCGACTTGAATTAAATAATTTATGTAAAATAAGTACAACTTGAAATCCTCATTACTGGATAAAAGATTTATTTCCAACTAATTTAAATTCATTCACTAAATAGTTAAGAGTTTAAAATAGCATTTACATAATTTTACTTATTTATAAATTAATTATGTCATATAGGAATACGAAATTTCCAAATACTATTAAGCTTATTTTAAAGCTCATCATCTAATGTAACTGACACATTTTATCATTTCTCTATGTATACTATAGTCACATATAGTCTTACTTCAAATAACACTTTGCATACTCCCTAAGTAAATAAACAGACGATTCATATTTTAATACATGTTACAACTTTATGTTTCCATTAAACTTGTTATTCAATTAATTACGTTTGATCTAATCAAAATTTAATTACTTTTATAATAAAATGCATAGAGATAATCTGATATATTTCCTTACGGTCATAGAATAATTTGTATTATCACAATTGCAGGTCAAACATTATCAAACCATGCTATAAATTTTCGCGGTCTACCCAACCGAATATTTATATTGCATTGTTTTAAAAACAAACATTTTCTCTTATTTTGCACAAAATATCAAAGATAATGTATTAAAATTAACCTATACACACTACAAAACAGTTTTGATTAGTATATTTAAATGAATCTTTTAAGAACCATTTAGAGAAGAATCTGGAAAATGCGTTTCAATGTAAAGAGCTATTCAGTGAAATAAAAGGTGGTAAACATACTTCTTTATTAATGAAAGTGTTTGGTATTTACTTTGCATCAGAGCTTAATGAAATTATTAATTGGAAATTTGCTTAATGAACAGATTTGCAATTGAGCAGTTATATATACTTACCCAGTAAAAATGTTTAAACTTCATATTAATCTGCATAATCAATTTAATGATTAGTTGTAAAATATGGTAGTTTGGAAGTTTAATAAAACAATTTGAATTTTAGTATTCATCAGGCAGGATCGTTCTATGTATAGTCATAAATGGATACAAAGCCAATCCATAGATTAATATTTGTGCATGAATTATGTGTTAACAATGATCTTAAGTGTGAATTTTAATTAAACAAATATTGAATTATGACTTGCATAAATTAGTTATGACTTAACATAGAAAAGCGTTAACATTTTTCGTGGAAGTGATAAATTTTACTATCTAGTGAGCTCATAATTTTCCTGCAGGTTGTTGCAATAGTACCATATACATAACAAAAAACAACATTCATTTCCCTTCTTTTTGCTTTTTTATTACCACGACTGAGAAAAATATTGCAGGTTAAAAGCACAGGCATGACATGACATTAATGCTAATGTACATCCCCATTTTTCTTTATTTTTTTTATATACATCGAGTTTTTACTACTGTAATGAATCTTCGTGCACAAAAAAAGTACTTTGTTGATGATATGAAGAATTATTGCAGTATTGATTAGGCAGTGCTTTATTGTTTATGAAAGTTGATTTGGTATTAATACGAGTACATAATGTGTATACATATTGTGTGTACATATATGAATTATAAAAACATATTATTAATTATACAAATTAGAAACGTGACTAGAGCGTAGGTTATAGGAAAGACTGCAATTTGTGTTCATTTAACATAATAACATAATAATGCCTAAAAAATCAAGCAATGCGAAATATCAAAAAATTTAAAAAAATTAATGGAACGAGTTTAGTCATAACATTGTAAAATAATTTATTTAAATATGCTGATTAAAGTGTCCTACCCTTGGCCTCTCCTCTAGCTGCGCCATTTCTGGTTAGTACTTGGATGGGTTATCAATTACCATAAGCATAACTTTCGATGGTCTAGCTCAGGGCTGGGCACTCGAACCGAAAAAAAATCTTATTAAACGCGGAATTACCAAATTAATAATTATAGTGTCTTAATAATTCGTTAGGTATGGATTTTCTCTGTTTATGCATTTATGCAGTAGGTCGAATGTGGGCTTCAGGCAGGTGGTTGCCCACACTTGGCCTAGCTAGTGGCTAGCATATTGTCTTGCGGTACTAAAGGTAGTGAATGCAAATCCCACTTGTCTGACTGTCTTTTCTGCGTTTTTTTTTTAGTACGGATTCAACTTCATGTTTTTTCTAGGCGAAATGCCTAAAATTATATGACTTTGAACTTGAAATCGTTCCAACTGCTAAAGCATAATTTTTTCTCAAATAATTTTATAAACTATACAAATTGATAGATTTATTTATTGATAAAATCTGTTCTGTCCTTTTTTGTATGTTCACATGATTAAACAATTGGCATGTGTGAGTGTTTGTGCATTGATCCGGCGACAAGTTATGTGGGTGTCCTTTCATTTTCAGTACCACGGACGGTGGTCTTCGTTACTAGTTGGCTGGCTTTGTGTTGCTGTGCTTAATAGAAAATATGTGTAATTAGAAATTTTTTTATGTGCGTATGAGTTGAGTTACCATTAAATTGACATGTTATTCGAGTGAAAAACAATTTTTATTGTTTTTGTTTTGCGTATTGCATTGATTGGTGTTTTCGATTCTATATTTTATATCTACATGTTCGGATGTAGAGCAACAGTTGGTATATAAAATTTGATACCTTGAATAAGTAAAAACACAATTATTCTTCATTTACATTTATAATAGTAGATTTTGCTTACAAAAATAAACAAAATTTATCTCAATCAATACTAAAAGCAGCTTTCTCAACCGCTTCTGCTTTGCCTATGTTCAATTTTATAACGAAAAGCAAATTTTTGATAGTTTTGTGAAAAAAAACTTGATAGAATTCGAATGTAAGCTTTCTAAGCTTATTTATTCATACATTTAACGTTTCCTTTCCTCTTTTTCAGTTCCTTTATTTGTTGTTTACTTTACGAGTTTCCATTGAAACACAAAATTTTTATTTTAGTACTTTATTTTTTTACATACATACAACATACTACATACATATAATAATAAAATATCAACAAGAAAAACATGTAAAATATACGACACAAAAGAGATTAAAAGAGACAATTAAACTTATATTACACTTATCAAAGGCTATGTAACATTTTCTCACTTTACGCTTATATGAATAATTTTCACAAACAATTAATCCACTGACTGTTATAAGCAAGTGAAATGTTTCTAAGAATAGATTTTATACACACACATAACACATCAGCTTCCAACATTTTCTGAATACCGCACACACTACACTTGAAAACGTGTGCGCGTCATCACATTTTCATCTGAAAATAATGTGAGAAAAAGTGCTTTTCTAGCTGATAAAAAATAATAGTAAATTATTCTAGAAAGTGTTTTTGTGTGGTGTAATAGGAAAGCTTCTTCATGACTACAGTTTCAAGGAAAAAGCAATTGGTTAGAAAGCGCGTTATTTGCAAACGCAGTACATATGTTAGATATAACAGGTATTTACATTTACGTCCTTTATTCTTTTGTTTTTCTTATACGAGTACACGAACATGTTATTTTAATGCGATCATTTCTTTTCTTTTGTCACAACTCTTTTAGGATAGAGCAATAAAACGCATTCTCAACTATAAATTATACAACAAATTTTTATTTCTGTGTGTGTGCCAGTTGCAAATATGTCTAGACATTTTTATACAAAAAAACATATATGTGGTGAAAAAAAGCACATAAAACAGTGGAAAATATTTTGATTATAAATCAAATTAAATGTTGTTCTTTATTAATTTAATGGAACTAAATTTAATTTTTGATAACGATTTAATCAATTTAATGAAATTTTTCGTTACAGAAAAGGTAATGCTCATGATGCCGGTGAGCGTACCTTACGGTCCACTCCAGATTGGGCGGAAACTGCAATAAATGGGGATCATTTATGGGTTCCCACTTCCGTGTCAGGTGATTTCTGCTACGTTGGAGATAACGATTGCACGGTAAATTCTAAAAATTTTCTGCTTAAATTAATAATTTCGTATTTATTCATGCTTATTTATATTTATTAATGAAAATTTATTTTGGTAGCCGTCTTATTGATTATCAGCGCTTTGTTAGTTCCAATACATAGATTTATTTATGGTAGATTAAACACAGACATTTAATAATATCTATAATAAAAAACTTTTCAAATTAAGTAATTTTTCTAACTTTACATTGCGAATTAATGGGAATACTTTTTTAGCGTTAATATAATACATTAAATTCTTCACTTCTTTAGTAACGTTGACTAATTATCATTTTAAATATTATAATTACTAATATTATAGTAAAAATTTTCAAGTTTTATTATGCAGTTGCTAAATTTGGTTTTATTATAAATAATAAATAATTGCTTGTTTTAGTTTAAATATCATTTAGCAATAATTGTATGGTTGAAAACTTCTAGCAATAACTTTGTGTTTTCATTAGTTTATTGTTTATATCCAAGCAAAGGAGCAAGTTTATTACTTGATTTATATTATCGTTGTGTTCTGATAAAAGTTTACGACTTCAAATATGTATTTATTGAATACATTCTCGTAAAAATAAAATAAAATATGGATTTGCGTATATTATATTAGCATTAGCAGGAAAAAATAAAGTCTTATTATATGGCTCGAATAGAGTTTTTGAACAACATGAATGTTTGGAATAAAATTAAAAAGTTTTTTCGGTTTTGCCTAGCAATAACTAAACTGCTTTAGCACGTTTTGCAATAAAAGTAAAGGTCTAGTAAAGTAGTTGAAGTGGAAAATAGAACATCTACGAGGTGGATTATTACCTTCTTCTAAGGATTTGCGAATCTCTATGCGAACATAAGAGTTTATTCATTCGCCATCAGGATACATAATTCTTTTTAAACATTTACTAAAAAAAAATGCATAAATCCTTCAATTTGTAAATATTCATTTGATATGTTTATTTTTTTAGTTATTGTAAAACGCGAAAAAAAAAAACAACAATAAACGCACAATAACAAAAGCTCTATGTATGTATATTGATTTTACTAAAATTAGGTTTTCACCAGATGTGTTGACATATTTCACATGAGATTGATTTAACAATTCTTTTTCAATCCAAAAATTTTATAATAGAGTTATTGTGCGCCTACATTTGCATATGAAAAAACAAACATAAATAAAAAATGATTCATGATTTGCACGTTTAGAGTATTTTGACAGAAAAAGAGAATTTTAAAAAGCAGATCTGATGTCTCCTAAGGATTTATAAGCATCAAAAGCGGCTGGCTTAAGATTGGATCAGTTTTTATTTATTACTTTTTATAGATGGTTAGTTTTATATTATGCATGAATAATATTAAATCCTCGCTTAGTGGGAATGTAGGAAGCATTTGTTAGGAAAGCTGTTCGAGAGATGAATTATGATGGTGTTTTGCATTTTATAGAAACATGGGCCACGTCTTAAATGTTCCGCATGTAATGTAGTATCTCATCAAACTTGCATTCCTATTCTGGTGGATCGAGTTAAATTCACATGCAAACCAACGTTTCGTGATGTTGGTGTACGTCAATATAGGGAACAAACTAGTATTCATCATCATTGGGTTCATAGACGTTCAGAGAAGGGTAAATGTCGGCAATGTGGGAAGGTAAACATTCAACTATTGAGTGAATTGCTAAGGTGATTTTCAATTCAATTTCTTTTATAGTCTTTTCAATCAAAACTCTCGTTCAGTAACAAAGAAATTGTAGCGTTAAGTTGTTCCTGGTGCAAAGCAGCATATCACAATAAAGAGACCTGTTTTAACATGCAGCGTATTAGTGAGGAATGTAAGCTTGGCGTGCATTCATCAATTATAGTGCCTCCTTCTTGGATAGTCAAATTACCAAGGAAAGGCTCTTTTAAATCATCTTTAAGGAAATCGCCTAAAAAACGCTCGTCTAGTAAAAAACGAACGAAGGATAAGGTGAATGAATGAAATATCGATTACGAAATCGTTCCAATACTTGAAAAATTCATTTCAGGATAAGGATGCGAGGACTTTTGTGTTGAAGCCAATACCTTCGACCACCGTTCGACCTGTGATAGTATTTATAAATCCAAAATCTGGTGGAAATCAGGGTGCAAAATTATTACAAAAGTTTCAATGGCTGTTGAATCCACGACAAGTTTTTGATTTGACGCAGGGTGGACCGCAGATGGGCTTGGAAATGTTTCGAAAAGTTCCCAATTTACGTGTTTTAGCTTGCGGTGGAGACGGTACTGTCGGATGGGTGTTGAGTATTATTGACCAAATAAGTATGCATCCAGCACCGGCTGTTGGTGTATTACCTTTGGGAACAGGAAACGATTTAGCTAGAGCATTAGGGTGGGGCGGTGGCTATACTGATGAGCCGATTAGCAAAATATTGTCAAATATTAACAATAGCGATACGGTATTGTTAGATAGATGGTCGTTGGAAGTTGAAAAAAATCCAGATGCTGAAAGTAACGAAGGCGGCAAAGAAAATCTACCGCTGAATGTTGTCAATAATTATTTCTCGTTAGGGGTTGACGCTCATATTGCTTTAGAATTTCATGAAGCGCGAGGTAATACTGGAAAAGTTTTCTACTTGCTGAACAGAAAGTTAATAAGGAATGTATTACAGAGGCTCATCCAGAACGTTTTAACTCACGCATCCGAAATAAAATGTTTTATGGACAAATGGGAGGAAAAGATTTACTAAAACGCAAATGGAAAGGTCTTGCCGAATTAGTTACTTTAGAATGTGATGGAAAAGATTTAACACCAAAATTGAAAGAATTGAAAGTACACGCTGTTGTTTTCCTAAACATTCCAAGGTAAAAATAAAAATATTTATAGTTAGAAATTTTAAACCATTTTAATATAGTTATGGTGGAGGAACGCATCCATGGAACCGATCAATGGGTACATCTGAACCGAGCACTGACGATGGACTAATCGAAGTAGTTGGATTAACAACTTATCAGCTTGTAATTTTCATTAATTAATTTTAATGCATTTATATTAAATTATTCTAATAATTTATAGCCGCTTCTACAAGCTGGAGGACATGGCACTTGTATTACTCAATGCAAACAAGCACGTATTGTAACATCGCGAACAATACCAATGCAAGTTGATGGTGAAGCATGCAAATTAGCACCGTCTATTATCAAACTTTCCTTGCTTAATCAAGCGACTATGCTAGCGAAACGAAAAGCTGGAAAAGTCATGGCAATTTCATCTGATCAATTATCATCAGTGAATTTAACCATCAATAGAATATTCATGTCTGATTATGAACAACATCATTACGATAAGGAATTACTTGCCCAAGCTGCTCAAAGCGTTGGACAATTACTTGTCAATCCAGCTTCAGATTTAGAACAGGTGAATGCCATATCTTTTCTCTTGCGAATCAACGAAACTAGTTTTTAATGCAAGAGACATTGCAGTTTTTAAACATTATTCTATACATTTTAGGACTGGGCAGATGGTCAGTCTCTATTAAAAATACGAAAGAGAAGAAATTCAATATTACATAAATTATTTTACTAATTGCATGTGTAAAACCGGTAGAAACATTAAATAATATTTTCTTGCTATTTCGTGATTGTATATTATTTTTGTGAATTATGACAAAACGATTTGTTTATAGGTACGTGGGGAAATCAACAAACTGCTTGCTGATTCTAGTCGCGATTGGTGTTTTGTTGATTCCTGTACAGCAGAACGTTTCTTTCGCATTGATCGTGCTCAAGAAAACTTACATTATGTAGCTGATATCGCTACAGATTGTTTATACATACTTGAATGTGAAACAAGTCTTCAAAATTCAAACGAAGATGAGACAGCCGCTCCATCGCCAAGTTCAAATAATTACGTAATTCCAGAAATGCGTGTTAGGTAGATACACAATTAATTTATTATTTTTATTTTACAATCAATCACAATAATTTATAGTGACGAAGGTAGTTTAGATTCTCCGAGCGATCATCCACCCATGTCACCTAAAATAGCAAGTCCTGAAGATGTTCCTAATATCCAAAATGGGGAACGACCACCATCAGGTGTCAAAATCCGAAGGTATTTAACCATAATACAAGTATTATCATACATATACACTAAACCACTTATTGACATATAAATTAAACACATCATCACAGTATTTTAATTAAACTTAAATTAGTAGCGTGAATGGAATATTGAATAAGAAATTCACCAAACTAATATGTACTCAATAATGAATTAATAATAATTCGATTTTTCATTAATGCACATCCACTAAAATCTCTTCCAACTAAACAATTTATTGACTTTAATTAGCTTCTATCGAATGCAAAAATTATTATAAGATAATCTTTATCATCATTGCATGAACAATAATGAATTTTATAAATATTCTTTGTTATCACATATAAATAAATCATTTATAAAATTGTTGGATTTAAATAAAAATAATCTTAATTGCTTGTAATTTAACTAAATACACTTGTGGGATTATGGTTTCATTACTTACAATTAGCAATAAAATACTTATTAAATATAAAGTTGTTTCAGTCATAAGGGAATAGATTAATTTGAAAATTGATTCTATTATGTATGTTTTTCATTTACCTTTATTTTGTAACGTTTATGAATTGATTGCATGAAATTTGTTTGATTTCTCTACGAAATGAATTTTATTTCTTTATTCTACAATCTAAGGTCACTTTCTTCCTATAGATAGAGTACTTATCACATACAAACAATTTATATTCTGATTTTTAGCACAGGTGGTTGGTGATATATATTAGCATTTAGTACAAATTTCACAAGAATAATAACGTTGTTATTAACCGAGATTGTTTTTTATTTAAATACTAATTCGATTTATAATTGTTTTTGTGGAATTTGTTGAAATATACTTAGTTTGGAGTTTTGAAGCTTGAATATTTGCATGCAGCATCACAGATCGTCTTTTTGGCTTGACTCAAGATTCTTTTACACCTTATAGGTAAGAAATTACAAACATTTTTCAAAAACACATCAATATACAAATGATACGTAACAGTATTTAAATAACTCGTAATAAATAAACGTTTTTTTAAGTATGGTAGAGAAGCCAAGTGAAATTCTATTAAAAGCAGCTCGTAATGGTGACCTTCAGACGGTAAATTAAATTATTTTAATAAAATACCACATTAATTACGCATTTTGCATTCTTATAGTTAAAGGAACTGCATACGCAAGGCTATTCTCTGTTAAGTAAGGATTCAAATGGTCAGACGGTGCTCCACATTGCCGCTCGTTACGATCAAAAGGAAGTTGTCAAGTATCTGCTTAGTCAAGCACCAAGCATTCTTATTGACATGAAAGACGCATCTCTTGGCCAAACAGCTCTCCACAAGGCAGCCACTTATAAATGTAGAAGTATTTGTTGTATGCTAGTTGCCAGTGGTGCTTCAATGACAATCACTGATCATCGTGGACTCACTCCAAAATTATTAGCACAACAAGCTGACGATTACGAATTAGCAAGATATTTAGAGAGTAGGTAAATTCTAGATTAGGTTTTTCAGTTTGCCAATCATTTTTCTATTTTGTTGTAGGTCAAGAGCATTATCAAATGATGTCTGACGGGGGAACTGCGGTTTAATCATTGAAATAGCAATAAATGCTCTAAATTTTGCAAATATAAATAATCTAAAGGGTGGGACTCTCATCTTTCTTTCAAATGCCTTATTACTTAAATTTTAACAAAGAAAAATGTATAAACGTACCTTTTATACCTAAATATCAACATGTGATAAACATAAAATCTTTATTTATTATAAAAGCAAAATAAAGTATATTTCATATAATGCAAACTCTTCAGCGCTTAAAATGATCCTAAAACTTTCTGCTTTTAAAATAAGTTATTTCATATTATAATAACAAAAAAAATTTTAAAATTAAAATGAATTCTTCCAAAACGAACAATCATTCTGTAAATAAATTTTAAATGTTATACTACACATATCATATTGATTCATAAGAGAACATTCCTATTTATAATTTAATGTTTTTATATTAGTTATTGGCAGAGAATCTCAAATCGGCAATATAAAGTAAATTAATTTCTAAAGTAAATAAATTAGCAACGAATAACTTTCCCGAAAAGACAATCTATAATTGAAGATTTTCATTATTATATAAAGTAATTTGTAAATACATAATTGAAGAAAAAGAGTTATATATTTTAAAGTAAACATAAAGTCATATATTAAATAACTGCACTAAGCATCTAGGATTTGACTCTTACTCATTAATTGTAAATAATATAGATTTTTAATATATTTCCTGTATATAATATAAATATAACTACAAATTTTTGCTGACTAAATGAATGTATTTGATTGTATTAAATGAAATATTTTTTAAATCTGGCTGAGAATTGCCGATATTGCAAATGTCAGAGCCCGCATATTTGTAATATTTGTATTTAAAAGATATTCAATTTTATCAAAATACATTTAGTTTAGTTTCTAATAATTAATGTTTATAAATTGTGATTTTAGCAAGTATCTTTTATCAAATTAATATAAAATCAATTTTAAATTAACGTAATTTAAAAGTTTAAAGTATTATATAATGTAATCTATTACCAAGGAAGTGTACCTTTATTTAAATGCTCAATTTTCTTATTATTTCTAATTTAAATGATATCTTACTTTCTTGGTGATGGAATTAATAACTGATCATTGAGATAAGTGATACATAAGGAATAATGCGTATAATAATGAGATAAATTATGTAACAGAGAAGTCATTTTACTTATATCAATGTTCCTGTCCAAATTTTTAACACCAAATAATTGCTATTGGAAAGAAAAGTAAACAATGAATGCTATTAAAACAAAGATATAATCATTCTTTATGATTAAGAGGGTCCAACCAACCTAATATTGAAATATTATATGAAAGATGGTCCAGTTTCTAAATAAACACGTGAATGTAGTAAATTTTATAATTAAATGATCTTTACGCTATGACTTTTATAAGTACTAGATAATTACATATTTTAATAAATTACATTTTATGGTCATAGATAACGAATATAAATTTTATCAATTTACTTGAAGGTAAAATGCACTTACTTGACATTAATTTTGCACGATTTATATAAAATGGAAATCAATTATTGCACTCAAGTCATATTTAATTCATTTTTATAATGATAATGCAATGTTGTTTATTTAGTATGTAAAATGTTCTGTTGTAAAGTTTTACGCTTCATTGTGTGAGTAATTAATTATAAATAATATTAAATAAAATTATAAATTTGAAATTTTGTTTATTTCTTTAATTCTATTTTTGCAGGCTCTTCAAACTTCACCATAATTTTTCATATATGGTAAATATAAGTCAACTATAAAACAATACCATATTTCTAGAAATGGCCATTCGTTTACAGGCTAAGAGTCTTGAAACACACGGTTCGAATCCCGGTCGAAGCAAATTTTATTTTGGTCACCCATCCATTTTCAAAATTCGTTGCCTAACTTAATCGAGCACTCGATTGTTGCGATGGCTGATAGTTTGAAAAATTGAACGAGAATCGACTCCATGATAATTCCGAGAAATTGGCTTGGAAATACTTTGGCTCGATTTTTGTAAGTTTCAACATAGTATTGTTATATGTGATTAGCAGTTCAGAGTCTTAGAGCGCTAGACTTGTGATCCACCTTCTATCTGTTCTGACGGGGCTTCAGTAATCTAAAAAAAATATTTTTTTTTAAATGCCGGATGGTGATTATGATACAGTTATGAAAAATACTGAAATGGTTGAAGACAATTTTCTCGAAAACGTAATTTTGTAACATAATACCTTCATCCACTAAGCGCTTCAATTATTAAAGTATGTACGTGAAATTATGATGTATATTAAGTTGAAAATATACCCAAAATGATAGAAATTGAACGTACATTTGGATTTCGATCACCTCCGACTACTGCAGTGACTTTTCCATCTAATAAACTCAATCTGCGTATACTGGAACTTTCACTATCTGCAATATACAGAAAATTGCTTTTCTGTCCCACGGCCAGACCGGACGGTTGCGCAAAACCGGCAGTATGCGCATACAAATTATTGCGATTCTCCTCTTTTCCACTGCCGGCAATACAAACCACTGAACCGCCCGGTTGAAACTTATTTCTCCACCAGACAGTGTCCTCCAAGAAGACAGCCCAAATTTGATGCAAGCCAGCCATGGCAACCAACAGAACATCTTTCTGGCAATCATCATTCGTTGTACGATAGATGGCGCAATCCCAAGGCGATGCAATTCCTTGTCTCGTGCCGCAATCACCGCCAACTAGATCATTACTCTGTTTACCGTAACCAGCCACTGTTGATACAAGAAGTAATTGACAATCAATTCGACGTACGGCATGATTCTGAGTATCAGCTACGTATAAAATGTGACCGCTTTGAAATGTCAAACCTTGCGGATTATTGAAACGTGTATTCTCAAAGTCGCCATCAATAAATCCGCAAATTCCAGAGCCAACTTGATATTTTAATGTACCATCCTGCAGTATTAATATGCGATTGTGTCCCGTATCGCTAACAGCTAAATATTCAACAGCCCCATCTATGAACGATGCAATTTTGCCCGGAAATAGTAAAGGCCCTGTTGATGGACTTTTCAGGTAATTAGCGGGACGTAGAGGCAGTTGATGTTTCGAAATTTGTTCTTTTGTTTCATAGTAGGTTAGCATATGCCTAATATAAAGTTGCAAAGTTGTTTTATGTCCTTCCCCCATTAACATGACAATCGGTTGACCGTTTGGGGATACTAAAAGCAAAGTCGGCCAGCATGGAACATGGCATTTCTTCCACATATCGCAATTGATATCATTCACAACTGGATGTGTTATATTATAGCGTTGTACAGCCGCTAGAATGTTCTTCGAATCTTTCTCATTATCGAATTTGGCACTGTGCACACCAATCTAGAAAGCATAATAAGTTGCATAACATACGTTAAAATTTTCGGCGCGAAATTCAAATGCATACCACAACAAACCCATTTTCTATAGAAAATTCCTCTTCTAAAGCTTTCAATTCAGGCAATACATGCATACAATTAATGCAGCAATAAGTAAAAAAGTCCATTAGCACCAATTTGCCTTGTAATTGCGTTTTTAATGATAAACTTTCCGATACATTAAACCATTCCAAACCTAAACACAAATTGTTTTTTTAATTAATAAAAAAAAAACCACTTTAATGAATTTTACCTGATTGAAAATCGTCAATAGGTTCAACTTTTAGTTGATCCAAATAGATTGCAATTGCTTTTGATGGAGATGCATCATATTTATTAATTAAATTTCCTAAAATCTCATGTGAAGAGGCTAAAATATCTTCTTCACTATTTTCCATTTTAATTAGACAATTACACCACACTAAATATTAAATTATAATTAAAACAATAGATTATGAGAATTGTGCTATTATTTAACTTAAAAACTGCTAAATGAAACGTTAATTCGTTGCCATTGACCTTAAAAGCGTTAAAACTGAAGGTAAATTTTTTGAGGTTATGTCGCTTGGGAAGTTTGAAATTCACTCAAAAACTATACTAAAACGAATATTTATATATATATTTCAGGATTGGATCTCTATTTATTGATCATCCCACTCGAATATGTGCATAGAAATTGCTTAAGTTCTATTTATAAGTAAAAACATCACATGGACTACACAATTCATAAAATGACTCAAAAATCGGATGGAAAATGTACGTATCTAATGAAATGTAGTACAACTAGCTAATAATAAACATGTTTCAGATAACAATGATGTTTTGACTAATATAAGAAAGATAATTCATAATGAGTTTGATAACGATTTAGTGGCGAGGGAAAATCAGTTAATTGATATCCAAAACAACATAACTAAAGTATCACAAACGTTGCATTTAATGCGTTATGTATTAATTAAAAAATATTACACACCGCTGATTGACGACAATCTAAATAGCGATGTAAAAACTCGAAGAAAGTTGAAAAATGATGAATTAGGGCTGAAAAATGATATTAAACAAGAGGAAATTGATGTAGCTGATGAAATATCGATGAATTCTGATTCAATAAACCCGGCAAGCAATTTAATTGCAGTGCGTAATCGAATTATGCACAAAAAGATGTTGAAAATTGGAAATATATCGAAGTGGATTGGAAATTCGCAATTGTTGAATACTAAAATAACGCATAAATGGATGATTTATGTGAATGTTGGAGAGAATGATGAGAAAATTAGCGATTTCATTGAGAAAATCGTTTTTCACTTGCATCCCAGTTACAAACCAAATGATGTCATTGAATTGAGGTAGAAAAGTTAATTGAACCTTAATTTTGTTGATATAAAAATTATTAATTTAAGGACTGATTGATGAGTAGATGACGACGTTTCGTTTAGTTATCATAAACAATTTAATAACTAACACAAAATATTTATGGCATGACTCACAGTCTGACTCTTTTGCTAGTATTGTAAATAATGATTTAATTTTTAAGGTAGTTTTAATATTTTAATATGTCGTATTAAGTAAGAGTCATGTCATAAATATTTTATTTTAGTTATTAAATTGATCTGATTTAGTTTACGATAACTAAAGAAAAGTCATCATCTAATAAATCAATCAGTCCTTAAAAAACCATCAATAATTTTTACAGCAATTTACAGCAAACTATTTAGGGCATTATCATCTTAATTATTCTTAAATTTTGTGTTTAGAAAATCATATTTTTGTGTTTTCAGCGAAGAACCGTTTCGTTTGACACGTAAGGGATGGGGCGAATTTCCCGTACGTCTACAATTACATTTTAAATGCAAATTGAATAAGCCTATCGATACTGTGCATCATTTGGTGTTAGATAAGAAACGATCCGGTGAACAGACGTACGGCAATGAAACGTCGATTCAATTGAATTTATATGACGACCATGATACCATCGATACATCTTCAATAGAAACAGGAGAGGATAAAGTCATCGAAAATATTATATTATCAAATGATAATGACTACGATTATTCAATACTGAAAGAACATTCGTACGCAATTAATGCGAATAATTTTAGAGAAGCAATAGTGCAATTTCAGCGTGAGAGATTTAAAACTGTACTTGAGGCGCTTCCATTTCTATTAAAACGTCTACCAATGATTGATAAACAGGCGAGTGATCTTAATTATAAAGCAATGTTTCCATTTACAGCGCGAAATTATGAGGAATTTGTGCAGTGGCCGCTTGAGAAACGGCTGGCAGCCGAGGTGACATGTATGCTGTATATATGGTTGCTTATACATATAAAAATTATGTTTTCAGTGGTTTCGTGCAAAATGTGTTTTAAGGTATTTAAATCGAGCGAAATTCTGTACGAAACAATGGAATGCGAAAAAGATTATTTTATATGCCCGCGCGCACGCTTATATTGATCTAGTTCCCTTAAATATCTTCGCAAATCGGAATTATCGAGAAGATTTTTTGTTAGATCAAACAGTACACAAGTTTAAGGCAAATTCAGGTCTAAAATCAAGTGTGGATACTGTTGATGTTGAAACTACCACAGAGGAAGTCGATGCAAATATTTTGATTGTTAGTAAACAATTGAATGATGGAACGTTTGCTTTTATTAAAGAGAAGGCATTAGATGTTGGCGTTTTATTGCAACCGGAAATAGTTATAAGCGGATATAAGTATCATGCCGCTCATAATATGATATTAACTGCCATGTGTTGCCTTGCGGAGGAATTAATTCGTAAAGCAAGAGCATTAAAAGTCTACGACCATGTTAAGTGAGTAGTATGTATATGCAAAATACCCAAAAGAAGTAGAGTAGCCCATAGTTAATGAAGTTGGCCATTCAATTAATAAAAATGGAAGTTTTCATGCATCACAAATAAGCTAACAATTACGTTTTTAAATAAAATTAATAGAAATATAAGTTAATAGTATAAGCCATGTTAAAATTATATAGTATTTTAGCGATTCCCGGACAAAAGCGCAATAGACAAAACCGCAGCGGACAAAAGCGCAAACCAAAAAGCGCAATTGACAAAATTGCATACAGACAAAAGCACATACGGACAAAAACGCAAACGGGCAAATGCTCATGAGGATAAAAGCGCATATGTATAAAAGCCCAAGAAAAAACGCAAGAAATTATTTTTTAAATTTTTATCTAATTAAATTACTCTTTCTTGGCACAATAATGTTTAATATTTTTTATTCCTTTTAAGTTCATCTATTCAGTATTTACATTTTCATTAAAAGACAGAGTAATTTAATTAGATAAAAATTAAAAAAAATAATTTCTTGCATTAATGTCCCTATGCGCTTTTTTCCTCATGAGCATTTGTCCGTTTGCATTTCGTTCGTTTGCCCTTTTGTCTGTATGCGGTTTTGCCAATTGCGCTTTTTGTTTTGCGCTTTCGTCCCCTGTGGTTTTGTCTATTGCGCTTTTGTCCGGTCACGAATTTTAGCAATTTTAGATTTCGCAAATTTTCTTATACAAATTTTTATTTGATACACAGGTCAACACGAATTTTGTCTTAGATAAGAGGGTATGAAATTTCGATAGATTGATTGACAGTTAGACGAAAAAAATATATATAGCCTGAAAAAGTTTGCTTTTGGATGCAGGAGAACGGTTGAACAGCATCATTTTAGTAAATTTTTAAAATTTTTATTTATCGATAAATCGAAACAAATATATTTTTATCAACTTTTACT
>JAODFZ020030011.1:0-11167 GCA_027574845.2 Deinopsis erosa
GACATGAAGGAGGCGATAGAACGAAGAGGAATAACTTGCCAAGAAGCGAAGAGAAGAGCGAAGGACCGGACGACATGGAAAAGCTTCGTTAAAAATGATTGAAGGGCTCATAGCCTATTGTATTAAAGTATCGCTGTTTTTTAACAACAGCGTTATTTTAGTCTATATCAATAATGTTTTATAAAAACTCAATTTTGTGTTATTGCAAAAAGAATTCTTGGGCAAGTCTGTTAGTAAAAAATATAAAAAATATTAAATTAAATAGTTTTAGACCAAGGAAAGAAGAGAAGAGGTAGACCACAAAAGACCTGGGATGAAGACATGAAGGAGGCTATAGAAGGAAGAGGAATAACTTGCCAAGAAGCGAAGAGAAGAGCGAAGGACCGGACGACATGGAAAAGCTTCGTTAAAAATGATTGAAGGGCTCATAGCCTATCCATACACCCAAATGGGGGGTAGAATGGATTATGAATATACATATATATAAATAGATTTAGACCAAACAATTTAGTTTGATCGATAAAAGAAATTAATGCGGAGATGTGCCAAAATGTTATTGAAAATTTTTCTCAAAAAATTCATTATATGTACATTACTAAATCGGAACATTTGTACTTAAAAATGAAATAAACTTTTCTGAAAAATCCCATAATTAATGTGTTTAATTAAAAATGTAAAAATCAACTTTATATAATTTTTGGTGGTTTTGAAATAGTGTACAGAATATTTTTTGAAATATTAATATGTAAAGTTAGGTGGGATCTCCACATTAATTCAAATATAAAAACTTCTAATGAAATATAAAGAATGGCATTGAAATAAAATATGTATTTTTTAATCTAGTTTGTTGCTGCCATTTAAAACATTTAAAGCTGGCTGTTTCAATTGTTACAATTGTTTCAATTAATGATATTGTACATCAATCAAAATTGAAACATAATATTATATTCATAATATTGAAGATAAAATAGATAAAAAAGTGTGATAATAAAGTTCAACTTGAATTCGCGCCAATTTTTAAAAAATAATCGAACTAACGTGACTGAAAGTGTCGCTGCTTTCTTGAGCACTTTCGCGCCAAATCTGTACCGTACTTTTAGGTTATATTTAACCAGTGCATTTTATAAATAATAAGCTCGATCTTCAACAAGCAAATTAATGTTAAAATGAAGTGTCTTATTCCAGAAATATCCTGGCATAATCGTGAAGGCATTTTAAGTGCTGATATTAATCCAATACACCCGGATTTTTATAAATTAGCGACAGGTGGATGCGATTCCTATATCATGGTAAGAAAAAATTAATCTTTTTTTTTTTAAACCAAATGATCATTTATTATCAAATAGATATGGAGTTTAAAAGTAACTGAAAGCGGTGATGTGGATGCTGAAATATTAGCTGAATTGAAACGACATCAAAAAGCTGTAAATGCCGTTCGATGGTCACCCGATGGGCAGTATTTAGCTTCAGGAGATGACGACGCAAATATCATTATATGGCAACTGAAAACTGATCATATCCCATCATTAGAGGATGACAATGGAGACATTTGCGTTGAGAAATGGATTGTTTCGAAGGTTCTTAGGGGACATAAGGAGGATGTTTATGATTTATGCTGGTCTCCGGATGGATCTAAATTATTATCGGGTTCTGTGGATAATACGGCGATTATATGGGACATGGGAAAAGGGAACATTAAAACTATCATACAAGATCATAAAAGCTTTGTTCAAGTAACTGATACCATTGAATTATGTATAAAATATTAATATTGATGTTTATAGGGCGTCGCTTGGGATCCAAAAAATGAATTTATAGCAACGTTAAGCAGCGATCGTGTTTGTAGAGTGTTTGATACAACAGGAAAACAAGTAAGAGCTCGTATTAGTAAAGGATTGTTACCAGTGCCAGAAACTCATGAATTGTACAATAAGGAAGTTAAATACTTTCATGATGATACATTTAAAACCTTTTTTCGGCGATTAAGCTTTTCTCCGGATGGCAGTGTCTTAGTTGTCCCATCTGGAGCAGTGGAAACTGATGAATGCAAACACGCTCTCTATGGAACATTCATATTTACATTGGATTCACTAAAACAGTAAATGAATGTTTTTTTTTTTTAATTACTGTTTAATGATAATTGTGTTTTAGGCCAGTTGCGATTCTTCCTTCAGTAAAACAATGTAGCATCGTTGCTAAATGTTGCCCAATATTATATGAATTGCGCAAGAAAGGGCCAAAACCTTTGATAAATTTACCCTATCGCTTTGTTATCGCTGTGGCAACTGATTCAGATCTTATTTTATATGATACGCAACAAAAGACACCTTTCGCGGTATTACAAAAACTGCATTATACTCGATTGACGGACCTTGCGTGGTCTAAAGACGGCTTGCTTTTGATTGTCTCATCGACAGATGGTTATTTGACACTTGTTACTTTTGAAGAAACTGAATTAGGCGTGAGATATGTTCAGGAAGAAAATCAAAGTGATGAAATAATGAATATAAACGATGAAGCAATAAAAGAAGACAAACCAGTTGAGAGCATGGAAGTTGTGGACATAGAAGTTCCTAAACCTAAGCGACCTAGTTTTATCGAAGAATGGGCGAAAAATGGTAATAAACGCAAATTTGAAGAAGAGGATAAAATGACTGTTGAAACAAGATCGAATCGAACTGCAACAATTATGGTTTCTGATAAAAGTACGTTGAATATTAAAGAAGGAACTCCTGAGGAAGAAACAAAAATGCAATCTGCAGAAAAGTCTAAAAAACGAGTGAAGTTAATTACTCTAGAAACTCCAAATAAAAAAAATGATAATAAAAATAGAGTGAAGTTAATTACTCTAGAAACTCCCAAGAAAGCGAATGTTGATATACTTGAAGTCCCAGTTGAAAAAGAGGATGATGTAATCATTGATATCAAAGATGATGAAGTGGATGATGATATCAAAGCTTCATCAATTAAAAATACAGCTGATTCCAAAACTGTTATGACACGAAAGTCAGAAAACAGAGCTGCATTTGCAACGAAGAGCAACGAAAACGAATCTTCCGCTAAGAAACGGCGTTCATCAAGAAGTGGTGCGTCAATAAATGAAATCAAAGATGATGATAATATTAAAGCTTCATCAATTGAAAATGCAGCGGATTCAAAAACTGTTATGACACGAAAGTCAGAAAACAAGAGAGCATCTGCAACGAAGAGCAACGAAAAAGAATCTTCCGCTAAGAAACGGCGTTCATCAAGAAGTGGTGCGTCAATAATTGAAATCAAAGATGATGAAGAGGATGACAGTATTAAAGCTACATCAAATGAAAATCCAACTGAATCTGTTATGACACCAAATTCAGGAAACAATAAATCTTTATTTGCAACGAAGAACAGCGAAGAACAATCTTCAGATAAGAAAAAGCGTACACCAGGAAGTGGTCCGTCAATAAATGAAATCAAAGATGATGAAGTAGATGATCAGATTAAAACTTCATCAAATAAAAAGCCAACTGATTCTAAAATTATTATGACACCAAAGTCAGGAAACAAGAAAGGAGCATTTGCAGCGAAGAGCAGCGGAAAAAACTCTTCAGCTAAGAAAAAGCGTAAACCAGGAAATAGCCCATCAGTAAAAATGTCGCTCCTACAATACTTCAAACCAATTGCTCAAAATAAATCAAAGGAAGAAGAGGAACCAATAGAAATTAAAGATACACCAGAAAAGAAGGAAAAAGATGAGAAATCTGCAAATAATAAAGAAAATAAAGATGAAGAAATGACATTCGCAAATTTGAGTGAAACTAAAAATGAAGAAATGTCATTCGCAAATTTGAGTGAAACTAAAAATAATGAACAAGATGATGCACTAGACGTATCATTAACCGATTCATCCTATTCAGTGCCTGAAGATTTTCGTTTAGTGATTGAAGCATCAAATGATGAACCAGAACCAGTAGTAATGAAAGATTCTTTCCTTCAGAATGAAGTGCCTCTTGATCGAGCAGTAAACGTTTTGAAAACGCCACGACGTGTTCCTTTAATAACATTATCAAGCCCGAAGACGAAGAAAAAAAGTCCCAATAATCAAATGTGATAATATATTCTTATTTTAAAGTAATATTTATAAGTGATGTTCAATCAGAAATATATTTTAATGCTTTTCAAAATACTTTCTTTTTTCAATTGGATTTGGAATTATCTAAAGAGATGAAAGAAATTAATTTGGAATCAATTGATTTTACAGATAAAAATTACCGTATCCTGTCCTGGTTTCCATCCTGCAGGGCAAACCTCTCCATGCTTATCAGTATACTGGAATGCTTGAACTAATCGTAAAGTTTCATCGACACTTCTACCGACTGGAAGATCATTCATTGTGATTTGTCTCAAAGTACCTGTAGGATCAATTATAAAAAGTCCTCTTAAAGTATGACCAACATCCTCAAGGAAGACTCCGAAATTTTTGGAGATACTATGACTTAAATCTGATAACAAAGGAATGTTGACTTTTCCTAGGCCTCCTTCAGTCCTTGGTGTATTTATCCAAGCCAAATGCGTAAAATGAGAATCCACTGAACATGCCACAACTTCAGTGTTGATTTTGTGAAATTCTTCAATCCTATCGCTGAAAGCTAAAATTTCAGTTGGGCATACGAAAGTACTAAAAATGCATAAACGATAAATTAATAAAATTTCATAAATGAACAAAATACAAATCTAATGGATAGAAGAAGAAGACTAAGTATTTTCCTATATAATCAGTCGATTTTAATTGAATAAATTCACCATTCAATACAGCAGTACTTTCCCAATATGGTGCTGGTTTAGAAACTAAAAAAATATTAAGTCATTTGTTTCATATTTCATAAAACAAATAAGATAAAATACTTAGAGCTTTGGTCCATTGTAATTTATGATCGGTTTTCTCCGCTTCTGATCCTAGAGGATAAACACTTCCACCGGCATACGAATGACATGATTCTTCTTCTAATCCAATTACAAAATTTAAAAGAATTGCAAAAATTATAAAACTCTTATTGAACTTTAACATTTTTATACTGTTTTGAGGTTAGAACTAAACGTGGCCTTTTATTTCATACGTATTCTATAAGTTTTATCAATTTCGTTGGAAAATGCTAAGTAATTATTTTATTTTTAAGGCTTATATTTAACTGAAGTGTCTTATCATAGAGATAAATTCAAAACTACTTTTTCAAATCTATTTAGAACGCAAATACGATCTACAGCGACATCCAATTAAAGTTGCTATGGCAATGCAAACAATAAAGCTCTAGAAACGACGTACTAAAATATTTCCATCTTTGTCCAGTACCTGAACATATATATTTGCATCTTTCTGAGTATTTTAATATTTTGGTGTTTTGTACGTTCACTATTTAGAATAGTTCCTAATTTATTTTAATTCTTATTCTGTTCGCGTCACGACAGAGGCCACTATAGCATTCCCGCAATTCATATGAAGATTTAAATAAAATCTGTGCAATGGAAAAATCTACAGAGGAAGAAATAAAATTAAATAATGAAGATGAGGAAGATTATGATAATATGTGTAAGTTGTAAACATATTAGGTTAATACCTAATTCTATTATAAATATCGATTAAATAATAATACTCTATGGATGAGTATAGATAACGCAATGCAGTATTTACTTTTCAATTATAGTTCTTCAACCAACCCCAGCTCCCTATAATATATCGGAAAAAGTTGTGGAAGCGAATGATGTTTTAGAAAAAGAAGTTGAAGATAATAATCGTATTTTTAGAGTAACTTTCAGTCAACAATTAGTTGACTATGAACCCGAATTAACAGATGATGACATTCAAAGTATTGAAAGTTACACTGAAGAAGATGATTTCAGTATTGCCGAACAACCTAATAACTTTAAATATATTATTAATACTACTGATGAGATAATATATGAAGAAATTGAAGAAGAAGTTGAGGCAATTGAAGAAACGATAGAGGAAATTATAGATACATTTAAGGAAAGGCCTTTGATTGATAGTCCACCTAAAGAAAATTTGAAAAAAGTCAAATCTAAATCTAGAATGCGAAAGCCCAAAAAGGTTCAACATTTCGAAATAAACTGTCATCGACACTGTGTTACGAATATTGAATCGCCATTAGAATTATGTATAAATAGATTGAATTTGAATGAACGCCAAAATTGTCCAACTTTAAAATTGCATAGAAGAACCTGTTGTGAGGAAACAAGGTTAAAACAAAAGTTACCTTTGTACACAGGACTAAAATCTGAATATGGACTAAATTCGGCACAAATTAAGAAGCAAGAAAAATATAAAATTATTGAATTATTGAAGGAAGAAAAACGCATCGCTCTTGAAAAAGAATTTAATCGGCGCAGAATTGAGCAAAATGAAGAAATCTTTAGGCAATGGCTTAGAAACATTCATTCAAGAAAAGAAAATTATTTAGAAAAATGTACAACTAGAAAGGAATTTAATGTGCAGTCACCAGAACGTCCTAGAACATCACATAAATGTTTGGCACCAAAGTCTTTCGGAAAACCTCGTCCAAAAACAACATCTTCATGCGTCTTCATTGAAATCCCTCCAAGCGCTCTAAACGGAGGATATTGTAAAATTGGGAATATACTAATACAAGGAAACGAAAAACAATTGAATATATTGTCTTTTTTAGGAATAAACAACAATTGTGCGTGATAAGTGGTTTTTTGAATGAATTCACTAGAGTGCGCCACTGTCTAAATTATTCTTTGCATTGGCGTATGCGCGATGATGATTTTATCGCGTCAGTCAGTTTCCTAGTTTATTATTATATACATGTCTCGGGAGTGATTGTGTTTTGTTTTCTTTATTATTAGTTTAATCAACTTGATATTCTTGTGCAATAAAACTCAAATATGATGTGCAATGTGATTTAATTAAAAGAATAAATTAATTGGTAAGATTAAATCCTAGCATTTGTTTTATTAATTAGAATAAAAATCAAGCAACAAGGATGTTTAATAAATAAATAGACGCGTTGTGATGTCACAAATTATCATTTCTGTTTAGTTAGTATGATTAACGAAATTGAAACAAAAGGCAATATTGTTGTGATCTTTTGTTATTACTATTTTGAGTTTGTTTATTTTACGCAGCCTGCTTGACCACATACATTTAAATGAGGAAGGTCATCTCACAGTCGCATTCCGTTCGTTCCGATTTGTACTGAAAGTAATCGAAAAAAACAAGTGAAGCAGGTAGATGCTCTCTAAATAACGCGTTCTTTTATTATAATACTGATTAAGGAGATGACAGGATGTGGGCTTATTAATGAATGATACATAGACAAATGCAGGTCGTGTTTTGTTTTTATTTCTCAGACGTATGTTCTTTTATGCATTGATTACTTTGTATTGCAATCTTATTTAATTAGACTTAACAAACAAAAACATTATAATAAAACAATTACAGTTAATTTTAATGACGAATTCGCCTTTTGTCGTTATATGGTTTTTATTTGGAAATGGCATAAGACTGAAATAGAATGAAAACAAAGGCTTCGTACACGCTTACTAGGTTTATAAAAGAAGAAAACAGGTTAACATGCCGCTTCTATATACAGGGTGTTCCATTAACAATACGTAATTTTAATTATGTTTATAAATACGCTTACAAAGTTTTGATTAAAATTTTATCTCACATGAATAAATAAAATTAGATCAATATTTTTATTTATATAGGTAATACGGAAAAAATTTATAAAAAATATCACCTATTGAGGTCATAAAAACTTGTATAATTGAATAAATTTTGTTTTACTGTTGACTCAAAGCTGTTATGCGACACCCACCATTTATAACACATCACATCAATTGAAAATTGTTTAATTATTGCCATAAAAAATGCAACTTAATAGTGAGGAAATTTATTTGCATAGCATTAGTGTTTTGTTTCAATTCCAATAAGTAATAATAGTAATATATAATAAAATATTGAGTCACCGACCATTGATAAGTTGCACTGAGTTCGCAATTTTTAATTTGTTTTACACTTTGTACTTGATTTCTTTATTATGTTTTCTTAGTAATTTTTCTACGTTGTCATAAACTTAGCTTTATACGATAAATAGATAATTATAATTTTAAATGCAAATGATTAAACTTTAAAAAATCTTTATCAAATGTTTTTGTTTTGTTTGCAAAATTATTAATAATTTTCATACTCAAAGCGATAATTTATCATCATTATAGCAAATTAATAGATAATGTAAAGAAACTTCATCGTAATTTCATATTAATGGTTTAGAAAAGCTTAAAATATGCCCAGAAATGAAGTAACTAACCTTTGTGGAATTTAAATCTTATCTATTTTAAATAACTTCTTTGTACACAAATTGTAATATTCATAGACGTAATATGCAAACAAATAATATATAACAAAGCAATAAACAATTGATAATATACATTAAAAACGCATTTTATTTTATTTTACGTAATAAATGTTCAGTTATTGTAGGTTTGATCGTTTTTCGAGCAAGAAAAATTGTGAATTTACTTTTATATTACATACGCAATGATGAAAGTTTTTTTTTTAATCGCATTACAAAATGTCATCATTTTAAAAATGTTATAAATTTAATTTATATTTTTAATAGGATTAAAAGGAAGGCATAAAAGTTTAAATCGGTTTTAAAAATTTTCACTTTTATTATTAGTAATTCCTTATTACTTTATAGCTGTGTGAAAACTCTAAGCTGCATAAATTAAAATATTAATTTTTATGTATGAATTGCCTTCACATAACAAATTCAATTATTATATTTAGCGATAATCTAATTGCCGACCCAGATTCAGCACATACGTATTAGAAATAGAACAGCTGAAATAATATTAAAAACAATCAAGTAGAGCCGTTAAATGTTTAACAAAAATTATGATAGTTTTGTTCAGTAATCAATTCAATACAATTATGTCTGTAAAATATTGAATGCATAAAATATTTTTGCGACTTACGTATATCAAAATTGGTCATTGCATTTTTTATGCTCAATAAAAAACAAAACAATATTTATCGCACGTTTTATATGTACCTATATTGTTTATTCTTAATGATAAAGCACGACAAAAGTGTAATTATGATTATTATTTTTGGGTTATTAGTCTATGGTCGGATGAGTATGCACAAGGTCCTATTAATAGCTTGAAAAACCGCAATTTACGCACTCAAATATCATTCATTACATTTCCCTAAAATATTGTTATTAATCTAAAACCGCAATAATGATTTAAACCGAAAAGTTTAAATAATTTTATTTCATATTAATTGGTAATGTCTAATTATTTCTATTAGTGAATAAATTGCATATAAAAAAGGATATCCTAATAAAAAACAAGTTTAAAATGCGTTTGATGTTAGAGTAAAGCAAAAATAACTTAAGCAACTTTTGATTTTATATTTTAAGTATGAAAATCTGTGGAATGATTCTGACTCAATTGCAGACACTGAAGGATGTTTTACAAACTTATTAACTTGATATATCACAGCAGGAAATGATTCATAACACGCTCACACACTCCTATAACAAAAAATAATAATAAAAATTATAACTAATTAATTACTTAATCATAAAAATTGATGCGTTGAGGACCTTTAATAATAAATTTCTGCATCGATGGAATGAAAAATCGCTTACAATTCCCTTATTACGTTATGTGAAAATATGTATTTAGCCAGTATTGCATGATTGCATAATCAAATTTATATCTAATATGTAAAATACAGAATAAAACGAACGCTTTCTCTATTTTAAATTAGAAATGTTAATTAATTCGATAAAATGCTCGTCAAATAACGTTTAACTGTTATTATTGTGCTACTTACATTATTCTAGAATAAATTGAGAGAAAAAGTATTGATATTGTTAAAAATTTTAATAAAAACTTTAATATGTAATGCAATAAAAAGTTGGTTTATTTTTTTAGTATAAATTTATTTTATTTTACAAATTTATAATAAATATTTGATTGTTTATTTACTTAATTAGCAAGTATTTAATTCATTTTATTCATAATAAACACATATTGCAGACATTCTACTAAAAACTGAAATAAAAAACTTCTTTTGTTTACAGAAATGATCATATTATGTTCCTATCAGTGTTCAACTAAATTTATAGGAAGTGCAAGCTGATAAGTTTCATATTCTTCTTCTATCATAATGATAAAGCACATCATGAATAGTTTATTTATATTTTTATTTTTATTTATAATACAATCAAATGCCAACTTGCAAGGCCCTAATGTATGCACGCGACAAGAAACGTAAGTTAATAATTGAATGAATTTGCATTATTTTAATTGTTTTATTATTATAGTTACACGGTAACTGTTCAAATTTCGGAAAAACAACCTTACCAAGTGCGTGAATACACATGGTGCGTAAATTTTCCACCGCGCTGTTCAAAATACCGAATCAAATTCCGTGAAGTACACAAAACGCAAACTTTAATTAAAAAACGCCCGATTGAGGATTGTTGTAAAGGATACACGAAGAATGAGCAGGAAAATGCTTGTATTCCTGTATGTTCGAATGATTGCCTACATGGAACGTGCGTAGGTCCAGAAAAATGTAAATGCGAGACTGGATATGGAGGACCAATGTGCGATATCTGTAAGTGATTACTCGCTCTATGTTTGGTTATTTCACTATTCACAGTGGTGAAAATGTGCGGGAACACAGAGGAATTTGTTCCCCGAAAGATTTTAGAAGTGGAATTTGTTCCTTTTCTGAATTTTTACTTAATTTAACACTTCACATGTGCAATAAATGCAACCTCACTAATTACCTTTATGGACGACACATTTTCGTTTTATTTTGATCGGCAATAATCCAAGAACTAATAAACTGATTTTTCTGATTATTTTTCTATAATACTTAGGCTGTTTACACACTTGCAGCGCGGCGCGAGTTATGGGCCATTATATTAGATTGAGCTCTTCAGACGCGCAGCGCGGTGCCGCGCGGCGGGGACTTAAACTAGGCGCGTAGTCACGTACAATTCATAAACAAAACAAAACAAAACAAAATTTTTTTTTGCAAAAAAAATGCATTTTTAATTTTTTTTTTTTTTTTGATTCTACGTACTGCATATAGCATAACCTGAAAATATTTTCTTTCCAA
>JAODFZ020030088.1:0-11375 GCA_027574845.2 Deinopsis erosa
GTTATGAGAGGTTCGACTGTAATTTTTTTTAATATGAATTTTGAGCAGAGTTTCAAACCTTTTTTTCGTTCCGGTTCAGGCTTACATTCCGAGTTACTTTTTCGTTCCGGTTCTGTTCGGTTTTTTTAGTACCAAAATAGATTTGTGACTTTTAGGTAATGCATCAGATTTTTATTTGAGAATATCGCTTATTTATTCATAAACTGAAATTATTAATTTTATTAAAAATTATTGACTAAAAACCAAATGGAAAAAAAATGAAATTAACCAATAATGAATAACGTTCCGGTTGTGGTTACGCTTCATTCATATTTTATTATTTCGGTTCGATTTCTGGTTTTCGGTTCAACAAAATTGACCGTTTTTCAGTTTTCGTTCCGAAACAGTCTGAATCTCTGATTTGAGCAGTAAATTTTATCCATACTGTATAACAAAATTAAAATTCGATAAAAACGTAATGTAATACATACTTCAAACTCAAATCGAGTTTCAATTGTAGCATTTAAAAATTAATTAATTTTTTAATTAAAAATTGTTCTCTATATGTACATATGTATAGGTTCAAACCTAAAATTTTGACTATTAAAATATAAGTAAGCTAAAAACATACTTATTAAACACCTTAACGAAGTGCATAAGTAAATCCATCAAATGTATGACAAAACATCTTGTCATTCCCATAAAATGTTATTATAACAATTTAAAGGGGACCTCATTCATTCAAAAATCATACGTTAAACCTGTGGTTGAGTAACCGCACGCGCCTCTTTTGTTAAGAGGACAACCACTAAAAAGGAGGGATTTAGGCTATGAATAGCTAAGTGAAAGATATACAGGGAGATTAGGAAAGATTACCTATATTACAGTCCATCGGTTAAATATGCGTCACTTAGACCCTAATTACACAAACTATTATCGCACCCTTCCACCCCGCTCCTCACAAAATTTTTAACGCAGCCAAACCAATGTAAATATTTGCGTCAAATACAATTTCTTAATGAATTCATCTCGTATTACAATGTATTTGTAATTAATAATGCACATCTGCACATTCCCGACCCCACATCTATAAGAAAATAAACAAAATATTATATGAAATTGGCATCACATGTTCGAACGAAAGTTATTTGTTTGTCTTTTAGTAAGTTGTGTAAATATTCATAATAACAAATGCGCATTTTTTGTAATGAGCTTAAAAGCTCTTCCATTACAATTGTAATACATTTGTAGATTGAAACGAAGGGTGCGAATTATTCAACCGATACGTTATTGATAGTCCGAAACATTTTAATAGCATCAAATATAATAGAATTTTAATTTACGAAATTGTATTGCGTGGAGAAGATTTATGTCCTTCAATTTTTTTTAAATTTCATTATGTACAAAATAAGGGTTACTTTAAATGAACAGATGTGTTAAATTATATTTCATCCTCAATAACAATTAATAAATTAAATTTTCATTTTGAACAGAAAATTATACTATTAGGGCCATCTGCAAAGGCACAGAGAAACTTTCTTTCAATATGCTACAAATAGATGACGCTCTTACTTATATAAACATAAATTTATTATAAATTATTAATTAAATTCATTATCCTGAAAATCTGAACATATTAAGCCCGGACTATAACATTGCGCTATATTACATCTACCAATTTGGTTATTATGAAAACATCCATTGCATTCTTGGGCTTTTTCTTTAGGTTTCGAACCGTTACATTCAAAACGTCTCATAAAACCATCAAGCCTACATCCATTCCAATAAACTTCCCCATTACTGACAGTAGATGTACATATAACTTCACCATCCGAACTTGGGTAATCAAATTCGTAAGATGTGTCATTACAATTTAAATTCCTAAATTTTTGTATAAGACACGTTGTGTTCAAACTTGAATCACGCTCACCTTCGCTGCATCGTAAACTTTCTTTCTTTGATTCACATAGGGATTTAGAACAAATAGTAGTTGTACGCTTATCATATCTAGTAATCTTTTCAATATCAATATTTTCTAAATTCTTCTTTGGAGTAGACGTTAATTTTGGATACCTTGTTGACAGCAATGTCTTATTCCATGTTCTCTTACGACTGCCTTCACTATTAGAATTTTCGCTGTTAACATAATTTCGTTGCATCTGTGGCAATGCATCTGCCCACTGTGATGAATAGGAACCAATACCTTCCTCTGTATGATTATGTTTAGTTTGACACAATTTCTTGTCCGCACTTTGATTTGCTTGATGAACTGAAATATCCTGTACCAATCCACACTTATTATTACTATCATTCATTGTGCAATCACAAATTTTATTATCATTGAGTTCACAGTAAGCTAAACGACTTTCTATGTCCAAATTATTGCTACAAAATTTGAAATCATTAAATTGAGGTTTTTGAGTCATGTATTCAGACAAGCTTCGTATTTCTTTATTAGAACAATCATAGCTTTTTGGACTCATTATTTTTGAATCTTTTGTACTACTTGTTTTAGAAGAATGTCCTTTCGGAGATTTTTTAGGGGAACTACTCCTAGTATTAGTTTTATCGATAGAATTCTTACTTAGTTTTTGATTTTTCGTATCATTACTTAATCCTAATTCTCTATAGAGAGACAAATTTATTTCATTTTTCGTATAATTATTTTTTGGTTTAGTTTTCCTAAACCTTTTCGAAGTCACTTTTTTTCCTTGAATTTCTTTCAAATAAGTTTCTTCTGTGTTCTCTTTTAATTCTGATTGATCTTCTAAGTATATTTTATTTGCAGAACCGTTTTCTGCTACAGTTTCTTCAAAAAACTTCTTTTCAATATTTGATGACTTTTGATCGGGTGATGAACGTGAGCTACATCTACTGGCCGATGTTTTAGCATTAAAATCTTTTAGTTTAATATCTTTAGGTATGTTCAAACTAGTACGCGATATTTCCATGTTTTTGAATGAATTATCATAGCCTAATAGTGTTTTTCGTGATGTATTATGCAATGAATTATCAATTATTTGTTGTGCTGGTTTATCATTTAATGATATTTTCTCTGCAGCATCATCATCCTTCTTAAAAACTGGATGTTTTACCGTATCTTCAAATTTCGAACTTTCATTCGTTCCTTGTTCCTTTGAAAACTCTTTTAATCCTGTTTGATCTTCTAAATATATTTCAGAATCAGAATCTGTTACTGTTTCTTCCAAAAACGTCTTTCCAATGCTTGATGACTTGTAATCAGTTGATGAAGGTGAGCTAAATCTTTTACGGAATGTTTTAGAACTAAACTCTTTTATTGTAATAATGTCAGGTATATTTAAACTGTTATGCGATAATTCCAATTTTTTGAATGAAGCATCATCATTATCTAAAACAGTTTTTCGAGTTGTTTCATGTAATGAATTATCAATTAATTGTTGTGAAGGCTTCTCAACAACATTACCATTATTATTACCAGTTGGCTGTTTTTTCGTATTTTCAAAACTAGAAATTTCGTTCGTTTCTTTCTCCATTGAGAAATTGCATTTTTTGCAAGTTGACTCTTCATTTCCAATCGAACAAATACATAAAAAAGAAGTTTGTTCATTCTTATCAGCTAAATGTCTCTTCGAAGCATTCGAATTTGTATGTGGTACTTCAACCACGCTAGAGTGCGTTATTTCAAAATATCCATTACGTGATTGAACAGCAACCTTTTCTTCAACAGTTGATTTAATATCAATACAAAAAACAGTAACCACAGATAAAGGAGTTATTATTTCGATTGGTGGCATATTTTGCAACGTTAATGATCTTTTCTTTCCCGCTTTACTCTCATTTGAAGTGATCTGAGCAACTAAATTATGTGTATTCTTTGAAGCTATTTCATATGATTCCTCAGGATTAATAATAATAGAAGGATTTTTATTAATTGATAAATTCTTAGCTTTTAAGCGGAAATCGGTTTTGCTAATTTTTCCAGTTTTATGATTATTAGATTGTGATTCAGTTTCAATATTCTCCATATCAACTTTTTTTATAAGTTCTTCCTTAGAAAGAGAACTGAGTAAAGATTTTAATGATTGTGATGCTTCAATAGATACATTTTTCTTTTTAATTTGACTTGTTTCCATTAATTTGTCCATAAGTCTAAGCTTACCATGCTCCACAATTTTCTTTTCCTCGCTTGAAGGTTCTAAATGTTTAATTACTTTTTTAGTATGGTCTGGTAACCCAGAAACTGATGTAGGT
This sequence comes from Deinopsis erosa, assembly GCA_027574845.2. Taxonomy (NCBI): domain Eukaryota; kingdom Metazoa; phylum Arthropoda; class Insecta; order Coleoptera; family Staphylinidae; genus Deinopsis; species Deinopsis erosa. The sequence goes on from JAODFZ020030088.1 coordinate 4,213, forward strand.
TTAGCTCTAGCCACACATTTTTTGCATTTAGTTGCATTGTTTGTGTTCTGCAAACCGTAACCACCTTTATTGCTCATTTTTGTAATAGAATCCTGTTTTTTAGGCACATCTTTATTCAATTTCGGGCAAGTCTTTCGGTTACAAGATTTAATCGGTGACGATGAAGGCTGAATAATATTATAGCATGAAGTGCTTACATTTCTAAGCGTATCCAATTTTTTATAGCAATCCATACTACTATCATTATCTTTACACTTTTGCAGAACTTCATTTTGAATTTTCATTTTCATTGGCGTTTGAGTTGTGGAAATGTTAGTCGCAAAATGTGGTATGGCTGGCTGTATATTATCAGATACATCAACTTCAGTATGTTCACTGATTGTGTGTAAATAATTAGAACTGCTTATTTGAATTGGTATAAGAAATTCAACATCTCCTTCAATCTCACTATATATTGGATCCGAACAAGTTACCAAAGTAAGTGTTTGCTTTTCTTTAGACGATTCTTGCTCTTGTAGTACTTCCTCATCATTTCCTTCATCCAGATAACATTCCAGATTATCTTTCATTAATTTGATTGTAGCTTCAGTCTCGCTAATTACTTCGTTTAAATTTTGTATGCTATTTAACGCATATTCTTCTGATGGAGAGTTCCGCCTAAAAATAAAAATAATTGATGTAGTTACGTCATAAATTGATCATAAGGAATAAGTAACAAAATTCCCAGTAAATAATAATGAAATAAAATTTATTTATATTACATATGCATTTAAAGAATGTTGTCGCGATTATTAATAATAACTGTGATATTATATTTAAATATTGTTATTGTAAGTTAACGGCCAGGCACAATTTATTTACAATTGAAAACTTAAGAGATTGCCAAGTTTTTTTAATAACTCCCGCTCCCATGATTACATCTTCAAAAAAAGATAAATCACTAGAACAACACATTATTAATTCACTAGAAGACAAAACTTAGAAGAAGATATTCCAATATACCAAAAAAGAAGAAGAATACTCTACAATTGGAATGGAAATAAGATTTGCATTTGATGTGCATCACTAGAAATATTTTCAAGGGGACGTCCGCTATTAGACGATTAACACTTAAGGCCAGTTTACACGATCATCATTGATGATCAAATTTATAAACCAAAATTCAGTAAAGGAGGGATTTATGCAATATTCTGTTTTTCTATTGCTCACATAATCTTTTACTGAACTTTGGATTATAAATTTGATCATCAATAATAATCGTGTAAAGTGGCCTTAAGAAGAAGACACCAAACACTCATGTCATTAATTCGAATGAAATAAAATTGTATTTGTGTGCATCAATAAATAAAACAACATTAAATTTAACTTAAACTTTTATTATGCCGTTCATAAAGAACATACAATTATACAAACACTTGTAAAGTTAGACAAGAAATTGAGCTGTCGATTTTTGTGCCATAACTCGATTGCTTTGGGATTTGCATTGATTGTTATTTTCGAGTAGTTTGGCTTGGAAATGTCTTTGGCTAAATTTTTATAAAACCTTGAAAATCCATCACATTTTTTGGATAAATATAAGTCAACTTCACATTTTCATAAGTAAGCAGCTCAGAAGCTTAGAGCGCTGGACTGTGTCAGTTAGAGATCCTGCTTCGAATCCCGCACGCGGAATTTTAGGATACAGTAGTCTCGATTTGCGTCGATGATATGCATTGCTTGGATTTGCGTTCTTTTTTAATTTTTCGCGATGTCGCAGAAATAGCCTCTTTATTTTTCCGTAGGGTACATCTCTGCATTTTTGTCCAAGGGAAGGAACCAAATTGGACAAGAAATAGCCCCTTCTCACAATTCCTCCTCCTCTAAGGGGAGAGTGCCAAAGCGAACTCTGTTATAGTGGATTCACTACGATTTTCGTTTATTTCTTAAAATTCTTTTACAATTAACAATTATTTCATTTTTCTCATTTGTTATCAATAAAAATAATAAATAAATGGTCACATTGAATATATTATCATTATTATTATTATTAATATATTATATTATTTATAATTTGACATCCAACTAACAGCAGAAGATTGTACAAGCATCATTCATGTTCAAGTCAGTTGATTCAAACACGAAAACAAACGACAACTGACTGAAAAATATGTGCGTTGCCCATTTTTTTACAAAATGCATTTCTTTCATTTAAATAGATCGTTGTTGGTGTTTCATCATTTCAACACAACAAATTGCTTTTCTTATTCGATTTCGAATTTATTAATTGGTCGGTTTATCGTCATATAAAATAAGGAAACAAATGAATGCTGTTAGGTATACTAATTCATTTTTTTTTTAGTTATTTAATAATTATTTACAAGTAGGTCTCTGTACAATATATAATTTGTGTTTGCATTCAAAGTTTATAAAAAATTGCGCGCAATTATTCAATTGTTTATTAGTTTTGACAAAAATCTGCAAACTCTGTTGATTATTAGAATGTTCTTAAAATTTACCAGCGAGTTTTGGAGTTCCTATGATGAAGCGCCCTCTATTTTATTTCAATTATTTATTAAAAAGGTTATATTTATATTTTATATATAAGAGAAAAATGAAAAGCGCCTCATATTATTTTGACTAGGTTACTTTTTCACTTCACTTTAATTAAAATAAAAAATAAACAAACAAAAATCGACGGCTTAAAGCCTTCTTTCTATATCAATTTTCTTATTATATTTTATTAATCGAACAAAAAACTAAATCCTAATTGATTTCAATTTTTTGCTTTAATAAAATCAATGCGCGGCGAATGAATGCCGACTTTTAGAAATTATACAATATTTACAATAATAGAATGTTTTTCCATTGGAAAAAATTAAATTCAAAAACAATTTGTACTCTAATAACTATCTTTCATTTCATCAAATCGTTAATAGTTATCAGTACGGAATTGACATTAACATCTCCTCTCTATTAAAAATAAAAAGGAAATTTGATTGTTATTGTTTTTTATAATAGGGATTTGTACATTTATATATCATATATATGCATATAAAAATATTTACAAATATATACAAGAAATTCAACAAATTGATGTGATAATTAAAGTTTAAATGCATATTATTTTGATTTTTAAATAACAAATGAAAATCGAAGTCGACGAAAAATGAGATAAGCTAAAGAAGTTGTCAATTTTGAAAAATTGACATTAAATATGTACACAAATTTATATAATTCGGCGATATTTAGCCAACAATTCGGTTATATAATCAATAATATGTATATGTATGTACTCTAAGACAAAAAATCAATTGACAAACGGAAAAATTATAAGAAAAATGGGACTTTTATACGTCCTACCATTTTTATATACTTTTTTGCTCTCTTCTATATACTTATATATTCAAACACAGCCTCATCGTTTTATTTCAAAATTTATTAAATATTCATCTCGTTTGTTATTTTTTTGTACGCGCGATGTTGTCCTGTTTTTTTTAACAAACAAAACCGTTTTAGTTTCCTCGCTTAAAAACGACTCATTATTTTCAAGTCGTCATCAAATCCAATCATCAAATAAAAACGGTTCAGCCCAATACAACAAATCGTCTCTCGATTTTATATTCAGAGACATGCGACGAACAAGACAGACATTTTTTATTATGTTGCTTGTTTGCATCGATGTTGTTATTATAATTTGTTTTATTTATTTATATTTAGACAGTTTACTCCTCCTAAATTTTTTCGGAATCGGTTAAGATTCACGTTCCTTTTTTACTTTAAAATCATCTCCCAAAATTGTTGCAATTTCATTCTGCATAAACGCCCATGGTACATTGGAATTGGCTAATGGACATTTTTCGCCACTTGGACAATAAACCTATTTTACAAAAAAAAAAGTTTTAGTATAACAAAATATGAATATCTTTTATTTATTTTACCTCCTGTCCTGCACCTTGACGTTTTATGCTGTCTCGGCTGCAAGGAAAACAGAATTTATGATGAGGTACAGATGGACATTGGACAAAGTGAGTGTCCTCTAAACGTTCTTGGCATATTGTACATCTAAGCGTATTGGTAGGTGTCGCTGCCGCGGCAGGTTCTCCAGCACTTGTAGGTATTGCTTCCGTGGATGTACCTAAATTACCCGCACCAGCATCGGTAGAAGTAACTGTCGTTGATGAGACATGTCGTGAGCCCGAAGACCTTCTACTACTTGATGAACCTGTTTAAAATACAAAAAGAAATTAAACCTGTTTGAAATGGGATTGATTATATATATATATATATATTTACCAGAAGAGTTTGGCGAATGTTGCGATCCTCTTGATGCAGATCGTGGCGCTACAGCGCTCGGAGGACTACCGCCAGTCGATCGTGGACTGCCTGGAGGCAAATTGTCAGCGACTGACATGAGAGCGGCCATCGGGCTTTGTCCCGTACCAGATGTCGCCTGTTGGGATTGCGTTTGCGAATTTGTATTCGATTCAGGCGGCGAACTAGTTCGATTGTTTAATGGGGAATTTGTTGTGGTGCCATTTCCACTCGCTACCGACACAGGCGCTGAATAACCTTTTAATTAATAATAAATTTATTATAAAATAAATTTATCTAATAAAATATAATTAAAATCTTCTTGAATGAATTAGATTAATGAATTGAAACCAAAATTTGCCCATTGATTTATTTCCCTATACACATAAAGTAAAGTATCACATGTGTAATGAACATTAATTTACACTCTCTCCTTCACCCCGTCGTCGTTCATATAACAAAAACAAAGCGCTTTGCTACACACCGACGTTCACGTGACCCCGATATGCAATTACGTGACGTAGTAGCTTGGCAAGGCAACGCCAACGCCGGCAGTCGGCCAATCATCATCAACGAACCAAGCCAAGCAGGAACGTTATTTTTTTCAGTGTTATTATATTATTGTTGTTGTTGTTGTTAATTTTAGCGTAGCATTTCTTTATGGAACAAATTTGCGCAAAAAAAAAACAGTTAAATGAGAACGCCATCTAGTGAAATCAACCTGCATATAGAAGCGGAATGTGACTACAAGTTTTTCAACATGCAGTCGTTTCATGTAAAACATAAAATAGAAACCAATGAAATAAAAAAAAAATTAGTTGTTTATTATTATTTAACGGATATTCTATCTACGCCATATAATTATGTATACGAAAGCAATGTTGCCAAACAACCCACACACACCACACACACATACACTCGTTAAATGAGTCGCTCTTGGTAACTGAATAAAAGAGAAACGAAGAAGAAGAACGCTGCTGCTGATGATGATGATGATGATGTTGTTGTTGTAGCCGCGACCTACACCAATATTCATATGCAATCCAAATGAATACTAATCATAATAAGCGAGTACCCGAATCCGTTAAGTCACTCACACACAAGCAACAAGTAGGAATTTCAAAAAAATATACATACAAAAAAATGACGACAATGAATGAGTAATAAAATATATTACACACACGATAAATAATTGACCATTGTTTTTAGCTATTGTTAAAATAAAAGTAAAAATGAAACAATATTATAATGAAAATGTTTGGATTATATTATGAATAATTAATTAAATCATTAGGTTATATAATAATGGATTTGGGCTAAAATGAATCGATAATCTTTCCAAAACAAAAGAATAACATGTTGGATCAAGGTGGCAGAATAAACAGGTGCAGGAATTACGTTGACAGACAGATGAATGAATTTACAAGACATATGTCTAGACATCCGCAATGCAACATTATTTAAAGACAAAAGAATTCGTTGTAAATCAATCGGAGAAATTTTAGATAACTTATTGATATAACTGATTCAAATATAAATAATAGAAAATCAACGATAAACAACTCCTACTTGAAAATAAAAATGACATATAAATAACCCACATATGAATAAATTCATATAAAACAAAACCGAATCGCAGTGGAGAGAGAAGGCGAGAAAAGTAACGATCTAGAACGCGAAGAAAACCCACACGGAATTTATTCTTATTTTAATCATCAATTATTATCAAAGTCTCGTATAAATTGACCGTCATCAACGATTGCATTCATTGTTCTGCAATTGCAAAAGAAGCGGAATACACATACATATATAAAACAAATAAGCGAGTAACGATAAAATAAGAAAAGAAGTTTAAGGTCTGCTGAGAAAACTCCAACGCATGACGACAACAATAGGCCGCCACCGTCGTCGCAAATGTAATAAAAATTCTCCATCTCTCTCTCTCTCTCTTTCTGCATCTCTGTCTCCTTGCTCGAATTCGTTCAACAAGCTGCACCAAAACAATGGAAGTATGTATGCATGTATGTGCGAGTGTGTGATTTTCAAAATAATAATCTGTATTATGCATATAATAATATAATTCATTCGCAGATGTGTTGTTTATGTTCCATTGGGACCTTTATACATTATTTGCTCCTCTCTTGCAACCAACAAACAGGGCACTGCTCTTGAAGGACCGTGAGAAAGCTCTTCTCTTATGCGCTTGCATAGAATTGTTCTGTTAAAGAGTAGAGGAGTAGGATCAAGGCCAACGCAATAGTCTTTATAGACTGGTTTTACAACTAAACATATTATATCGGCACAAACGGAGATGAGAAAAAGAGAAAATAATAATAAGTGAAGAATTGCAACCTCTATTAAAAACGCTTTAACTGACATTTTTATAACTCGAACTCCTGAATCCTATTGAGTTAAGACGAAGAGCGCGATATACATTCAGAAAAATGTGGGTATGTATGTATGTATGTGTAAACAGGCACAACGGTACTTCGAAAAAGGGGACCAAGAACGCAGGTAGCTGAGCCTCATAATAAAACTTCTCGAAGAACGGCAACACCACATGGATGGTTGAGTACCTCTCCTTTTCTTATTCTACTATCATCAGCCGTGCGATGTGAGCTGTTATTGTGAAAGCACCAGCCGTGACGTATTTACAACAACAGCAGCAGCAGCAGCAGCTACAAAAAAAAAACAAACGACTACGACACACCGTGAAGAACAAAGATAGAGAAAAGAAAAATGCGCCCGCGCCTAGGTTACGAGTGGGAACCGGTTTATTAAGCGCACATTGAAACCGGTTAATGCGCATCATGGTGCACGCACCAAGTCACATCGACTTTGACGTCACACATACACACACACACACACACACA